>JXTC01000860.1:0-54572 GCA_002914845.1 Trema orientale
GATGGAGTTTATTCATTGTCTTATCAAATGAGTATTAGCTGTGAGTTTCTCTTTATTTTTCCTTTAACTTGAGCGCAAGAGAATCATATGGTGAAGATATAGCTGACACAGACACCCAGAGATCAGATAATAGTGTTGAAGACGAGTATGAGGATAGCTTCATTGATGATGAGGACCCAAAAGTGTTCCCGCCTTCTCCCATTTCTAATGATGGAGGTACAACCGTTGTATCACATGCATAGTGGTTAAGGATTTTTGGTTTTTCATTTTCCTTGAATATTCTTAAATGCATTAGTTTCTATTTCTCGGAATTAACATTAAATTAATATTCGGGCATTGAGTCTCCCTGTCATATTTCCACAGTTGATTGGCACATCTTTGTTTCGTAATTAAGTTTATGGCCATAAAAATACATTTTTTTTTTAACTATCTTCTTTATAATAATGTAATCTGAAGTATGTGCTTTTTGTTAATTTCGTGATCCGATTAATATGGTTTAGAGGAGAGTTTGGATGATAAGAAACCATGGAATGGAAAGGGAAACTATAGACGACGAATTAGGAAGAAGTACCAACTAGTGGAGTCTGATGATGAGGGACATTCTCCAAAGAAGAATATGGCTAATGGTACTACTGCAGTTCCAGTATTGGAAAGTGACGATGAAGATAACTTCCCAATTTTCTCTTGTTTCAAGAATCGTCATGCAAAGAAAAGTAAACATAATGGAGAAGGAAATGCTGACAAAGGAACTGATGCAACCTCCAAAAAGAAGACAGACGATGATGGCAATTATTATACTGAATCAAAAGGAAACACTGATGATATTGATGTAGGTGGTCAGCCAATAAGGTATAAGTACTACTTAGACGGTAACTCTGGCCAATTAAATTATGATAAGAGCTTAGCATGAGTTAATAATATTTACTATACAAGAACCCTGTAAGATTTTAGTTAAAAGTTATTATTTTATTTTGTATTCTCATTCTTGGAAATATTAAGGGATGAATATGCTTACCAAATAAACAGTGGAAGCAACTACTTTGTTGCAATTTGTTTGTACTTCTGCTTAGAAAGAGCATATTTTGAAACCCATTTACTTTGAAATTTACTGTTGATGCTTATGTTGTCGTTTTTCTTTGCTATGGTTCCATAGTTGGAGGCCTCTATTAACCATTTTAATTATTTGATCTCTACTCCTTGCCATATTGGTTGGCATGTTTAATGCAGGCAATCTGATCTTCCAGTTGATCCATTGCCTTCTGAAGTGGGCCACAGAAATAGTGGAATATCAAAGAAGCGGAAAGAGCGATCAGATGGGGGTAAATATCTTGAGGATGATAGGGCCAAATGTGGTAATATCCTTAAAGAAGACAAAATGCAGCAACGTGAAGAAAAAGTTGACAATAACACCCTGTATTTGGATGCAGAAGATGGACAAACGCAGAAGATGGCCCATGTTAAGTGAGTTTTCTGTTTTCTGTGCTTTAGCTACAGACAGACTGATGTTTAGTTCATGCTTAGAAAATCTGTGATTGAGAGTTTAATGCAAATTCCCTTTATTGGCCTTGCTTTTATTTGTATGTCCTGCATATACTTTGATCAGTCAAGCTGAAGTGCCAAATGTTTTCTCACCACCTTCCATTGATGTGGGCCATGAAAGTGACAAGAGAAGGAAGCAGAAAAGGAAAGCGCAGAAGAATGAGAAGACAACTTTTGATGTCTACAGTGCTAACCTATTGAACGATGTAAAAGAGAATGAGGACCTAAAAGTTGAGGTGAAAGCTGCCAGCATTGGCGAAGATCTGTCTGTAAAAAGTGAACAAAATCAGAAGTTAGCCGATGATCGGTGAGTTTGTTCTTTTCAGATTTTAATTATAAGATGAAAGCCTCTACATATGTGCATGCATGTGTGGATATAAGTTTTCAATCCCCTTTGGCCTTGGTCTTGCATATAGTGCAAAACAGGTCCTTGTCATAAGAATGCAATTACTAGGTTTTTATCATTGGTCAGTGTAGCTCTAGTCTTTGTATAAGTTAACTGATGTTGAATATGAATTATTTGTACAATTTGCAAAGGAATTTTGACTGTGATTCCCGTGGAGTTGCTGACGGAAACCAATCTGAAGAGAAGAAAGTTAAGAAGAAGACGAAGAAAAAGAGTAAAGCAAAAGAGAATGGGAAGGCGGTGACCGATACACCTCTGTTATCAGTTGAAGAAAATAACACTTCTTCCATAGGTATTCAGTCCAAGAATACTGAAGCTATAACATCACAGGTTCAAACCTTGCAGAATGGATTAGTTGTTGAAGAGCTAGAAGCGGGTAAACCAGATGGGAAAGCTGCTGTGTCTGGGAAAAGGGTAATTTCTTTTGGTCCATAGTTGATTGATCTTAATGAATTGCTGTGTCTGGGAAAAGGGTAACTTTATTTCCACCTTAGCCAATATTGGAAATTATTTGTGAAATTGTGATGATTGAAACTACTTCAACTTAAGCATGCAATATGTTGAAATAATATTATTTCCACCTTAGCCAATATTGGAAATTACTTCTGAAATTGTGGTGATTGAAACAACTTCTACTTGATTTCAGATAAGCATCCAATATGTTGGCAAGTTGAAGGAGAATGGAGACATTGTTGACTCAAATGTTGGCGGTGATCCCTACAAGTTTCGCCTTGGTATTATAAATGTGCCAAATAATTATTTTCAATACATTTCTTTGATTCTTTGCCCTAACTTTGGTTCCTTCCCTCAGGTGCAGGAAAAGTCATAAAAGGTTGGGATGTTGGTCTTGAAGGTATTGCTTAAACTTGACTGTAGGACTTTTACTCTTCAATTGAACCTATGATCTGATTACTTAAGTTCCCTTTTCATTATTATCATCCATTTGGAGAGACTTGTAGTTTCATGGATGCATGATGTTCAGGTATGCGAGTTGGACAAAAAAGAAGACTCACTGTTCCCCCGTCAATGGCGTATGTCGTATTAAGAACTTATGTTATGTTGTATTTTTCAATCTTTGAGGTGCAACTTCCTTAATGTTTTTGATGACTTTGTTAGCAGTTTGGGGAGCGGAGGACACGGTGAAAATGTACCACCAAACTCGTGGCTGGTTTATGAAGTTGAATTGGTCAAGGTCCACTGATCAATTTACTCTTAAATGGTGACAGCACTTGATGAGTTTTCTTCTTTTTGGTTTTGAGAATCGTCCTCCTCCCAAGTTCGAGACTTGAGAGGTACAAAGTGAGTGACCGGGTATAGTTTTGTCGGATGCAACGCTGAGGAAACAACCTCAAAATTCTTGTTATCGATAGATGGTTTTTGTAGTTTCGCTTATTGTGCACTTTTAACCTCCCTTTTCTTTTTCTTTTTTTCCATAGAAAAAAGTTGGGATTATTATGTATTCCGAAATACACACTGGTCAAAAGAAGTCCACAAGGAGAAAAAAAAAATTTAGTACGTATAAGTTGTGTGGGTTTCTTACAAATAGCATTTCCAAAGTTTGGTGGTTGTTTGGAGTTTGTTTGTTTGTTTTCTTTTTAATTATCTATTTTTAAGAATGTATGTTTCAGATAAGTTTTTTTTTTTTTTTTTTTAAATTAAGAAATTAGAACCATTTTTCTTGATTATACTAAAATTTGAATCCCTCCCTCCCTACAGACACACATACCCCATAAGTCCTAGACTAATTGAGTATGCATTATACAAGGCAACCGACGTAAACATTTGTTATTATAACTTGTAAAGAGGAAAATGAAATCGAACACATAAACAATGACAGAAATAAAAATGGCTTAAGACGTCAAAGCAAAGAAACACGAAACAGAGTAGGAAAAAGAAGATAAATAAGGGAAACAATAATTACTTATAGGTAAAAAAGATTGTGGAGAATAGAGATGTTGTTTGTGGTAAAAATGAGGCTCAGCAGCAGCAATTCTTTCGTTTAGAGCATTTTTTAATTGTAATTTTTCAAATTTAGCTCCTAATTTTTCCAATCTGCGAGATGGTTGAGGCTTTTCAACTGATTGATTGAACTTTTATCTATCTGACTTTTTGATTTTTTTTTTTTGTGGGGTACATATGTGATTGTTAGGTTAGTAGAGGAGGGGGAGGATGGTTGGGATTGTACCCACTCCTCTTGCTTCTCATGTTCACACGAGCTTACTACTCGTGGGAATTTTTGAATTTCTTCAATTAATTGGTTGAGTTTTTGTCTATTGACTTGTTTAGGTTTGACTGTCAACTGATTGAGTTTTGCCAATTAACTAGTTGAATTTTATTAACTAATGGTCAAGGTTTAAATCCACAATATTTTTTTTTTGGGTAAAAACACAAAAAAATAAATAATTGTCATGTTTCTTTAAAAAAAATTCATTGTCATACCACAAAATCTAAGTTTTACAATTGTTATTTGGATAATTACATTTTTATACCTTGTATTTAAGGAGGTTATCAATTTTGACCCTCTTTTAACACATATGATAAAAAAAGGACAACTTATAAACTATTTACAAAAATAGGACTTTTACTGTTATATCATTTAATGAATATTTCTAAGTTCCAAAATTACCCTCAACTCGACCCTAGTCAAAACTTTCGACTGGTAGCTTCGATCCCAGTCAAATTGTTCGACTACGGTCGAAAGGTGGTTCGACCCCAGTCGAAAATTTCAACCGGGGTTGAAATTTTCTAGCTCCCGGTTGAAAAAAGATCAGAACAACTAAGAGAAGATGTCGAACAAGTTTGACTAACATCGAAATTTTTCGACCCTAGTCGAGTGTAGGCACCGGCACTGGGATCGGGATCGGGATTGGGATTGAGGCCGGTAGTAGGGGCTAAAGTAGTTTGAAGTTTGTTAAAGAAATAGGATATCCAAATAATTTTATATGTGTGGCCTGGCAATGGAGGTTAATTTTGAAAATATTAATGAGTGAGTCTCATTTTTCATCACAAGGGTCTAATAGACCTTTAGGTGTAAATTCCCCTTGTATTTTGATTTTTTATTTAATTTATACATTCAGTTTCGGTTATTGTTAATATTAATCTTCATATTTAAAATTTGTAACAAATTTATACCCTCTCCGAGCCAACTAACAATACTGACAATTGTGTTTACCAATATACATTTTCAAGTCTATATATATATTGAAACAAGTACAAATTTAAAATTGACGAAGTGGGTTGGCTCAAATGGTAAGAGCATCCATTACCTAGGATCTCGGTTCTAGGTTCCAATCACACCGGGATAGATGTGAAAACGTATTATCCCTAATAGGGTGGAGTGGAGATTGGGTAGTAGTAAGTATTTTCCTTTAATTTGTAATAAGTGAAGGTGCCCCATTTTTTTTTATAAAAAAAAGTACAAATTTAAAACTTATCCAAAATCGACAAATATATTTATGAATAATATTTAATATTAATAGATTTATACTTTTTTAAAATTATTTTTAATATTTTTTATTTAGCTATTAATTTTAGTTAGTCTTCTTTTTTTAATTTGTAATAAGTGGAGATCATTAGTTAACCCCCATTTTTTTTTTTAAAAAAATACAAGTTTAATTTTTAATAAGTGGAGGTGCCTCAATTTTTTTTATAAAAAAAGTACAAATTTAAAACTTATCCAAAATCGACAAATATATTTATGAATAATATTTAATATTAATAGATTTATGATTTTGTAAAATTATTTT
Organism: Trema orientale; assembly: GCA_002914845.1. NCBI lineage: Eukaryota > Viridiplantae > Streptophyta > Magnoliopsida > Rosales > Cannabaceae > Trema > Trema orientale. Next base: position 5,692 of record JXTC01000860.1, read on the forward strand.
TAATATTTTTCATTTAGCTATTAATTTTAGTTAGCCTTCTTTTTTTAATTTGTAATAAGTGGAGGTCATTAGTTAATCTCCATTTTTTTAAAAAAATATATAAATTTAAAACTTATCCAAAATCAACAAATATATTTATGAATAATATTTAATATTAATATATTTATGCTTTTTTTAAATTATTTTTAATATTTTTTATTTAGCTATTAATTTTAGTTAGTGTTCTTTTTTGAGAAAAATTTTAGTTAGTTTAAAATTCAAATTAAGCAGCAAATATATATCCTCAAAATTTAAAAGTATTTTGATCAACTCAATGATCAAAATTAATATTTGACCTAAAAAATGTATAAATTTACTACAAATTTTAAATCTGAACATCAACCAATAATAACAACCGAAATACAATGTATAAATTGAAGAGTCAATATGCGAAGTTTTAGCAAAGTTAATAAAATGTAATTAGCACTTATTTATAAGAGAACCACGTGAGCGTGACCGACCGACCGCGCATTTGACATCTCTAACTTACAAAATTAAAGCGCAATCGTTTTGCATACAAATTAGAATATAAAACAAAACGACATCGTTGAAATAAGAAAGAAAGCCAACAACCGCTTCGACGAACCTGACCCGGAGATGATGATAAATACGCGAGAGCTCTCGAGTCGCATACGAGCAGAGGAGAGAACTAGAGAAAGATAGAGCTTCTTAAAATGGCTTCCATGGCGTTCCCAGCTCCAAGCACCTATTACTCCCAAAAAGCGTACGGAAAAACGAAGAACGTTTCAACCCTTCCTCGAATTCTAGTTTGTCAACATTCGCCGCAGCAGAACAACGACAAGGCCCCTGAACCAGTTACTCGAAGGTTCTTTCCTTTTCAACTCCCCCACCTCTCTTCTCATTTCTCAGCCATACTTGCACACATTCAACTCCATATTATAACACAAGCATTTTTTTTTTGTAATTTTGAAACAACAGAGAAATCATTCTTAGGAGCAGCGAATTGGCCGTGGTCGGAGCCATCTTCAACTTTAGGTACCCCAGATTAACATGATCTTATATATATATATATATACACACATACACATGTTGATGTGGTTAATGAATGTGATGTGGTTAATGAATGTGAATATGTTGTTGGATGTCATCAGTGGGAAAAAGCCCGAGTACTTAGGGGTACAGAAAAACCAACCGGGTCTGGCTCTGTGTCCGGCTACTAAAAATTGCGTTTCAACCTCTGAGAGTGTTGCTGACCTAACTCATTACGCCCCACCCTGGTCAGTTTTCCTCCTCATATTATTATTATTATTATTATTATTATTTTGTTTTCATTTTTGCTTTCAAGTGTTTACCTCTTCTTATTCTTCTACCTATATGAGCTCATAATTATAAAATTGATTCAATTTCTGAATAATGAAGCCTTTCAAATTCAATCATTTGGCTTAGAAATTGCTAAATTAGAGCAGAGCTTTTGTGCGAGAAAAAAAACATACGGATGGCTTTGCAGTCTGCCCAAAACAAGAATAATGAGAGTAAACCAAGAAATTTAAGGTTCAAATGAGGGGTCAAAAAGGGACAACAATGGCGGGACCCAGAAACTCTTTTTTGAAGAAAACATATAAATAAATAAAATCATGCACTATTATTTACTTTAGCTGAAAACACAAGAACCATGTGATTTAATTCTTTGATCTCTCGCGCCGACCATTGACAAAAATGTTGTGCACATTGGGTTTCTTTTTTTAAGTAATTTTTTTTAAATAGTTTTTTTCTATTTTTACTTTTTTCAGGAACTACAATGGTGCTAGGAAAAAGCCTGTGAGCAAAGAAGTGGCGATGGAGGAACTACTTCAAGTGGTAAAAACTTTGCTTCATTTCGTTTATGTCATTGTTTTTTTCTTCATTTTCTGCTGAGGTGATGACGCCTAAACTCAAACTTCCGAACTTCCATGTTCAGATAAAATCACTAAAGCCAGACATGTTTACACCACAGATAATGGAAAAGAAAGATGATTATGTGCGAGTGGAATACCAAAGCCCCATTCTTGGTGTAGGTGGAATGGAATCATTATCCAAAATGATGCTAAGATTTGTGATGATGAATGTGTATTGCAGAAAAGCTAACTACTGTAACTTCTTGTTGCATCCATGCAGTTTGTGGACGACGTCGAGTTTTGGTTCCCACCGGGTAAGGATTCGATTGTGGAGTATCGATCTGCCTCGCGGAGAGGAAACTTTGATTTTGATATCAACAGAAAGAGAATCAAGGTGATCATTCTAAGTTTTTCAACCATAATTTTTTTGGGGGTATTCATTTTCAATCGATGATTTTGCTGAAAATGCAATTTTAATCAATCTGGTGTAACATTCATGATAGGCATTGCGACAAGAGTTGGAAAAGAAAGGATGGGCTTCTCAAGATAACTTCTGAAGGACAGACTGACCGTTGCCATACATTTAGAAGATCAAATGACATCAACTTTAATACACCTCTGATTTTTCTGAAATTACAGTGAAAATAAGTATGTAGTCATTCGATAGTTTTTGTATTGCACAACGACAATTAAAATTTTACTGCCCACCAAAAAGATGAAATTATTTGTTGCATTGCTATGATGCGATCGATTAAAGTCCTTTGTACCACCACAGCTTACCTGCAATTCTTATCACATTTCCTTACAAATATTGTTAACTTGCCCGTCAATTCGCCAAAAAGAAAAAGGTTAGAAACGAAAACTGGCAGGGCTCGATATTGTGATCTATTTATTGTGCACATAAATTCAGAAGACTTCGTGGCAAAGACATTACCATAGAATAAAGTATACTGATAGATTAACCTATGTGGAGACAAAACATCTCCACTGCAAGCATTCTTTAACCAGACAGAATTTTTTTTTGTTTTTTCTGTTTTTTAAGGGGGGTAAAAAGAATAGAAGTGGGGAAAAAAATCAGAAACTGAGATACGCTCAATGCTCATGCTGCTACAGATTTGCATAATCTGATTGTGATGTTGTGACATTACCATAAAAAAAGTAGAATGTAATCAGGAGTTAAATCATTTACTCCCATACACTTAAACAAGAGAAATTGAATTTGTCATTGAACACCATTCAAAATGAGAGCTCATGAATTCATGAATCCAATTTTTTCCAGAAACAACCCCTTCTATTTGAATGTATACAGGGATAAAGCGAACTGCATTCTCATATCATAATATGGTCTGGAACAAGAAACTATGTCCGATAAGTAGGGGAATGCAGCTGTTTGATAGGATTCACTCATCATAAAGCTAAACCACGATGAAAGAAATAAGAACGTCAAAAGACACTAATGATCTGATATCATTCATGCAGTTCCAGATTCTGCTTAATTTAAGACAAGTAGAGCATGGTTCTTTGCAGATAATTAATCTTTCCTGAGTTCCACGTGTTCACGGCGTATACCATCAGCATTTAGGACAACAATTTCAACGCTGTCTCCCTGCCAAAACATCCATGACAAAGTAAAAACAAGGTTTCGACGAGCTTCGAAAGGAAAAAGGGGGAGGAGAATTGGACATTAGCATTAAAACTTACAGTGTGTATGTCCCTCTCAGTAGCAGCTACAAAAACAGTTTTCACCAAATCAATTGCTTCTTCTTCAGAAAGTGGAGTGACAGCGTCCTGCAATTGCCAAAGATTTCTAGATCATATAAAGGCAGATTATGGACCATGCTTAAGTAAATGGATAAAAGGAACTTGAGGACAATAGCATACCTGAGGAGGCAACAGGAGAGGGCTTGGAGACTGTAGACGCTTATCCAAAACAGGCATGATAAGTGTGCTACCAGAACCTTGAGCGCTATATCCAACCTTCTCATAGGAACCAACAGCATCGTATGTGAAGACACAACCCTTGCCTACGAAATTTAATACATACCATAAGCACATAGAAAGGTCGTCAAACAGCCAACAACAGAGCTTTAATTGATTACCTTCACTATCAAGACCACCCAAAACATTGAAGGCATAGTAGGGGAAGAAACGCTTGTAGTAGAGGGTGTTTGAGAGCAACTGAGCCATTGCAGGGCAGCTCATTTGTTTGTTATGTTGATGCTGATAACTCTGATGAAATATGATATAAAGTTATTACAGATTTAACAAACAGGAAGTAGTTACCAAGTGGAACCCAAAATACGTCACACCCACTTGTTAAAGATGTCCTGAAGTGTTCAGATATCTAAACTTATTCGATTAGGTAAATAAAGCCTTACCAAGTGTCTGGCAGCCAGATTCTTCTGCAAAGCTCTCACATCAGCTTGGAAACCGGAGGAAGCCAAGAAGCATTTATCAGCTCTGAAAATAAAACATAATTACAGAAATACATCTCATCATCAAGGAAACCCTTTCCCACCTCGGTGAAAGAATCCTATCCGAGTAAACAACACAATGATTATAATTAAAAGGTCATCTAAAATCATCAAGCAACAAGCAGAAGGAAACAGATTCATTCTATGCTTGCCCATTTTGAAAAAATATGCTACAATTTTCACAACTGTGATCAGCAATACACAAGCATCTTACTGAGATTGATTTGATCAGCTATATACAGATTTGAATCTTCAATAAAACTGTAAATACAACCAAGTAGTTCACCTAGAGTTAGAGCGTAGACAGTTTTATTTTTACATCAACCCATGATCGAAGCTTCAATGTACTGACCCTACTGCGACTATTCAAATACTGATTTGGCCAATACAGAAACACTAATGCACTCCCCAGAGAGAATGAAAAAAAAAAAAAAAAAAAGTCATTGCCCAGAAACCCTCTGTATGTTTAATCAAAGCACTAACTTAGCAGAAAACCTATACTTCCAAAGTATACATGATTATATTAAGAAGAACCTATCAGATATATGAAGAATACTAATAATTATTATTATATATATATAATGAAACGTACAATTTGCAGATTTTGGAGTAGTCACGAGTGAGAATACTGTAACCGGTCGACATACGAGTATCGGCGGCAACCACACAATAATCGGCTCCAGCAATTGCCACACAGGATCTACAAGAGTTACAGGTTTATATATATATATATATACACACACATCGTATTTGATTTTCTTTTTTTTAAAAAAAAAAAAGAAAAAGAAAAAGAAAAGGAGGGGGAGGGGGATATGTTTAAGAATGGAGAGAAGAAAACAATTACCCGCCATTGTTGTCGTAAGGAGACCAGTTAGCTTGCTGCTTGCTCATGGTGGATGAAACGCAGATGAGTGAGAGGGAGAGAGAGAGAAAGAAAGGGAGGAGAGAGGGCAGTGCGTTAGGGCGTGAAGCCAAAGTGAAATTCGAGAGTTTTGGGGCTTATTTGCTTTCCTTTTTATCAGATCTTAAGGTCCCTTGTCTTTGGCTTCAAGAAAACGAAAACACGGAGACAAACGAAAAACGACGTCGTAAGTGTTTAAGGACCTTTCTCTTCTTTTTTTTCTTTGCCGAGCTGTGCTGATTCTATTGGGCCCTAATGGGCCTAATTCTTCCACAACCACAGCGTCCTAGCCCGCTCGGAGCCCGGGTTTGACTTGATTTGTGTTCTTTTAAACCCTATATTTTGGTTTCTACAGAAATTCACAAAATTTGCACCATTTGTCCATATTTTGACAAATTTATTCCCAAAAGAAAATTATGAATTCATACTCTAATCTTGTTTCCAAAATGTTAAAACATTGGCAAAAAATATAGTTTCATAAATTGGACAAATATAGAAGGAAGTTACAAATTTTTTGAACTTCAAAATGCAAATATTTTTTATACATAAACCAAGACATATGGTTTAAATTATAGAAATGTCAAATTTCAGGTTTTTTTTTTTTTTTCAGTTAACTCGTTTTTCTTTTTTCCTTAAACAGCATCTTTACGTATAAATATACATACACAAATTTCTTTTTTGTCAGAATTTGAACTTACATCGGGAGAAAGTGCAACAATCACTGTACATGAATATTAACTTACATCATTAAGTGATTTTATTTCTTTTTCGGCAATATTTATTTATTTTTTGCTTAAATCTTTGTTTATTTCTCGTAATGAAGAGATAAAAACAATGAAATCGATTCTCTTTCTGTCATGTACATTCCGGGATATAAATTTGGGTTATTTGTTAAAAAAAAAAAAATACCTAAAGTATGACATTTAGGCAGTTTTAATCTATCTTTGGTTTGTGCAAAATTATACATCTATATTTGAAATCTCTACAAATTTCGTCTTTTTATGCGCAAATTTAGTGATTTATGTTAACTGTTTTAAGTTTTATACAATAAATTATAGCTATCTGTTAACAAATACGACATTCATAATTCGGGTTTTGTGTTTAATGCGGAATTTTCTAGTTAATTTAGACATGAATAACAGATATATTTACGAAAAATTTAAATATAAAAGTATAATTTTGTAGAGGAAAAAAGTCAATAATAAAATTGCAGAACCACCATACTTTATAATTTAATTGCACTTATCCCTTTAATTTTTTTTTAAAAAAAATACACAAAATTAGCAAAATTGTTATAAAATTATTCAATGTTTTATTCTTTTACATTGATCTATAATGTTATTCGTTTACAATTTATTTTTAATCAAATTAGTATACATGTCCTAAAATATATTTAATCAAGATCAGTATGTATTTCAATAGCACTAGCGTACTAATAATTTTTTTTTTTTTTTTTTTTTGGAAATCACTAGCGTACTAATAATTGAAATATAAGTATAACACGGTAAAAATAGTCAACGGCGAACGAAGTAGTCAACAGCGAAGGCTCTTATAAATATTGCAATTTTTTTATGGAGCTTATAAATAATGATTGAGAATTTTATTTTGTTATTTATTTTTAATTCCAAAAGTAATATAAAAATCAAAATTGCTAACCCGTAGGGACAGCCATCCAAGGTTTGTTATTAATGGAGAGCTTCAATTGAATTTGAATCCCTCAAATGCGAAGCTTGACATAGCAAAATCACAGAGACCAGATATTGAAAGAGAAAGAGAAACAGAGCAACTAGCCCAGTTAAAGAAAACCCAGAAGAAAGCTCGGGTTCAGCCATGTGGGCGTTGTGGACGTGGCTCATCTCCTTCTTCTTCATTCTAGCTCTACTATTACTTCTGGGTTTTCAGGTTTTTTTTTTTTTTTCCCATTTTTTATTCAGACCCTTTTTATTATAGATTATTTTTATGTAGCAGCAGTGGTAAATTCGTAGATTTGAGTCAAAGTTTTCCCTTTTGGATTCGAAATTTATTTTTTGTTCGTTTTAAATCAAAGATGTTTTTGCTTCCCACATGTTTTTTTTTTTCCCCATCTGATTTTAGAACATTTTACTCGCAATATTATATGATATTTCTATTTCTAAACCCCTTTTGTTTTGATTTTCGGAAACTTTAATACCCATTTCTAAACTTAGTTCGCTGTAGGAATTAGTGGGTTTATTGAAAAATAAGTTGGGTATTTTACTAAGTTCATCAAAATTTATAGTTGCTGAAATTCTAAAAACTGTAGGGGGCAGTGTTATGATTTGATAAAGGCTGTAACTGATACCTAATTGAGCTTTCTCTTTGGCCCCAAATGGAGAAGATGATAGAAAAAGCTTGAATAAAAAGGACGGATTCAGATACATATATATATATATATATATATATGTTATACATTTCTTGTTCATATTGGCCTGCAGAAAATGTAATGGGGTGTTTCTTGAGCATACATTAGAACTTTTTTTTTAACCAATCTTACTATTGAAAATATGGTTATTGCAGCTTATATGCTTGGTTGACTTAGAGTATGATTATATCAACCCGTATGATTCAGCATCAAGGATAAACATGGTTGTATTGCCAGAGTTTATTACTCAAGGAGTTCTATGCGTCCTCCTTCTTGTAACAGGACATTGGCTTGTGTGTTTATTGTCTCTCCCATACCTATATTATAATGTCAGACTGTAAGCTTCCTTTCTTACCCTCCCTACCCCATCATTATTTTGTTCGGAAGAAAATTTGAAATACTTTTTCTACCTTATGTCTAAATCAACCCTTCCTGATTAGAAGATGGATCTTTTTACCAAACTTAACTGTGATATTTATACAACTCTCAACCGTATCCAAATGTTAGAACACTTAGGAGAGAACTTCTAACTGGTCTATTTCTATTACTGTGTGGTTAAAAATCATATCAGTGTGAATGTTTATGTATTCTATATCCAATGATTAAAGCAAAAGCAGTGTTGAATACAGGTTTTTAGTAAATTTGCCATATACCAAAATGATTTATGCTTGTAACTTTGTTTAGATAAGCTTGTAAATCTTAGTCATGAGGGTGTGTTTCTAATCTGATGAAAACACCACATCCTTGCTAAGGGTCCTATTTTTCGCTCAATGATGAGATTTAATGGGAGAATTTTATCACTTTGATAACTCTAGCTTTCAGGTGTATGATTGTAAGACCATCTATATGCAATGAATAATTCTTGGCGAGAACTATACAGCTAAGCAAAAGGTTTATATTCATTTTGTTAAGTTCATTTCTGATATATAGGTTTTAGCCTCAGGAAACTTGACCTTATATGTTCCAAATTGTTTTTCTCTTCTGCTATTTTTTTACTAGTTACTACTAAGTGTAGATTAAGAGTGAGGCGCAGTTTATGAGTTCTATCTGTTCTTTGAAATGAAAATTGTTAAATTATAATCTGAACCGACTTTTCTTGTTTATAAGTTGCAAACAAGTGAGAACTCAAGGTCTTCATTTTTTCCCCGTGTCAAAGTTCAGATATGACTGACTTATGAGCAGAAAATGCATGATAAAAGAAATCGTTGGTCTTCTCCCTTGGTGACCGTGATAAAAAAAAAATTGTTGCTGCAATCTGATACATGATTTTGACTCCATTCAGGTACATGCGAGGACAGCACTTGGTAGATGTAACTGAGATCTATAGCCAGCTGAACGTGGAGAAAAGGAAACGCTTCATCAAGATTGGCTATCTTATTGTCCTATTCATATTCTCTTTATTTTGGTAATATAATACCTGATGGTTTCCTTTCGTGCTTGGAGAAAACTTGTATTGGTTCTCTTATTAACTTCAGTGAAATTGTTTACTAATCTCATGGGCATGTCTTTCAGGTTGCTTTTCACCCTTGGAGAAGAATATGACTAATCAGGCATTCTTGCTTTTCCCGAGTATGCTCAGTGTAAGTTTATACTACTTTTAGTTTTAGATTGCTTTTCCTTGCCGAATCAAGAACAACTATGGTTATACTAAATTCGAAAATCCATACAAGCAAACAACTGGACCATGGCATGTTCATTTCATTGTTCTTCCACTCTTACGATTAGGTGTGCCCTTTTCCTGCCTAATATGATGCTTACTGGTTTGCGTTTATGCTAGGTCCCTGCAATAGAGATCGGAGAGACGGGAATTCTCAGGGATACAAATCAGGAATAGTAAATTTAGGCTGATTTTGACGCCTAATCTGTGATTGTATTAATCAGTTGGGACCATCATAATTAATCATCCTTAAGTATGAATTTAACCATTTTATTTATAACTTAATTCTCTCATTCATAACCGCATGCAGCCAAAGCTAAAAGTGTGTGTGTGTGTGTCAATCCAATCATCAACTTTTCTGTTCCTTTTATGAGATTGACTTTACTATAATTGTCTGTCTACTCAATATGCTGCTGATTGATACTCTACTTGTTTTGCTTGTTTGGAGACATTTCTAGCACCATAAGCCAAACTTTGTCTTGAATGGGCCAGGCCACATGAACAGTGGACTTTGAGAAAGCCTGTTTCCCTTGTGCTGAACTTTTTCGGGCCTGTTCCATATTGGTTGGGCTGTATAGGTGTATCTACTGTGGTTAAGGAACTAAGTAGGAGTAAATTGTCTTTTCTGTGACTGTTGTAGAATAAGTTTTCTATGACAAAGGTGGGTCTATTGCCACTCTTCTGTCTACTCTCCTCACTTTATTTCTAAAACTACATAAATAATATTTAAAAACTAACTATTACTTTCTACACCCTTATTTTTTCCAAAATTATCCCCTATTCAATTTTCTTCCTTCTCTTCTCACCCCCTACTCTCTCACGTTCTTCCTTTCAAGTACTGTTCTTCCTTTCAAGTACTTTGCTAATCTTTTCAATATAATTATTTGTTCTGGTCTCTCTTAATCTTCGAGTTTTGCACCCTCAGAAATGGCCAAAACTCTCTATCTCTTCCCACCCATCACTCTCTCACGATTTTCCCTTGAGGATGTATTTTTGGATAAAGCTAACTTTGAAGAAAAATAAATATGTAAATTATGATTATTATAGTTTGTACTTAATTTTTTATCCTAAATCATGACTTAGTTTCGTTTAACTTGGTCCAAGTATATTTGGTTATGGGTATATTATTATTGTATAGGAAGAAAGATGCCATTGCACAAAGACAAAAACTGATGACTTCCAGGTGTCTGAAGAAAATCTTCAAAGCAAGAATTTGGGAAAATATTAGTGGGAAATCAGCCTTATGTAAATACAATAAATATGTGGGAAATAAAAGTTTATAGAGTTCGTGGCAAGAAATTTGATTAACCTTTACTCTGTGAAACAGATGTATATGGTCTATATAAGATTACAGAAATAAAACTCTATAAAACTAAGGTACCTAAAATTATTCCCCGGAACAAAGAATACAATAGAACAAACGGCTTGAAGGGCAATACCTTCGTGAAAATCAAGTTCTTATGGACCTATGATTCTCTCAGTACCAAAAAACCGATAGTCCAAACCAATTCTCTAATACAATCTACCAAACTTTAAGTTTGAAAAGAGCAACACAATCATGATTGAAGGTGACAAGCTGAATCGTTGTAAGAATAGGCCTGCTTGTGTACCATACAAAAATTGCACACAATTGTATAATTGCCTAGGAAATGAATTAAAGGCAAAGCCTCAAATTGGTTCCAATAGTTGAGAACTATGATATTTTAAAGAGTTTCCAGTAAACTCATCCTTGTGTAATAATCACTTATGTAATCTACTGAAGAATTAGAGTTCAAGATGAATTGTGTTTAAGAAAATGGTGGGAAGAATTTTTTTTTTTTTCCCTAAAACATAACATGTAGATAGAATTTTTTATAAATAATTTTAGTACTAAAAGGTAATTTTACTTAGGATTATTTTTGTAATAAAAAAGTTCACAAAATATAAGGGTGAAGAGAATAGACAAGGGGTGGCAATAGATCCGCCCTATGACAAAAAATTGAGGCTGCTTGTTGAGCAAAAATATACGAGATTGTCCCTTTGAAAAGTTGACTTGATTTCTCTCTTCCCTGCGTACCCCACTCAAGCTGCCCCACCAGCCCCATTTTTCGAGTTTCAATACGCGTAGGTAACAAAAAGTGTAGGCTGACAATTCAGAGAGAAAAAAACCCGGAAGTCGCCCTCTAAATCCAATTTTATAGCCATTTTTTACCACCGCTTGTACTCTGTGGTCATAAATTTTATGACCTTTCCTCAAAAACTTCATGACCTTAGATTTCATTTCACAGTTGTTCTATTGGTTTTTCTGTTTGTCAGTATGGACTATGGCTTGTTTGTTATAGTCACAAAATCCACAAGCCGACTAAGGCTAGCCTCAATTGGTCTAGAATTCTTGAGAGTGTTTGTGAGTTTGGTGGAGTGGAAAAGTTCGAATTCTAGTTATGACAATTTATGTATAAATTCATAATTAAGATAAAAATTTAAAGTCTTGAAATCCAAAAACTGCCACTTCATCTATGCATATAAATTGACTGAGTTGCAATTCATGACATTGGCAAGTCTTTTTCTTGAGTCACGAAGAATTTCCTACAAATTTTCTCCACCACCTCGAACTTATACACACTTGAGGGAGTAACCTAAAACATGCGGCGTATGGCAAGTCAAAAGAAGGAATTCAGAATGATGATACATTTACAAAATCGTAATCATAATCGAAAGGATGAGGAAGAAAATAAATCAGAATAAAATAGATGAGAATGTAAATCATTATTTGTATCATCATCGTGTTTACCAAAAATTATATGAAATGGATTGGTTAAAATTATATGAAATGGATTAGGAATCATATAAAATGATATTCAAGTGCTTAATTAATCCAGAAAAGGAAATCAAAATCCTATAGTTCACTAAATTGCCCTTTTAAAATTCTCATGTTCTTTAGACTTCTATAATAAGAAGAGTTTTAAGGGATTAATTGGTATTTTAGAATTTTAACTATGAAAAATGAGGAAGAGTCTTTAAAGTGGTGTTTTGGTTTGATGAGATAGAATAGGAATAGTACTGAGAATCGTAAATAGAAATTATATTCTATTATTTGATTGATTTAGTGATGGGTAGCTCTATTATTATACCTTTGGTCTATTCTTCCCATACTTTTATTAAAAGATAGTGCTAAGGATGTCACCTCATTTACTACTTTTATAATATCACTTGATGTAGCAGATGAGTTGTAAATGTTCAATTAGTGAATTAAAAATTATCACAAATAGATTAAGTGCAATTTACTAATTGTTTGTTGACAAATCGTCTACCATATCAAATAATATTAAAAAAGTGGAATACTTAGCATTATACTTTACAAAAACTACCTTCTATTTAAATTTTAAAATTCAGTTCATGCTTATCATATCCTCCTATTGTTCCAAAAATAGCCTTTACAGTTAAAAATCTTTCACGATTTGGATCCATTTTTATGATTTCAAAAACTAAAAGAATAAGGATTTCTGATTGATAGACTGTTTTCAGAAACAGGTTCAAAAACACTTTTCAAAGAAAAAGGACGCTCCTCCAAGGGAAAAAATAGAAAACGACTCTTATCGTTTTCGTCATACTTTCCGGAAAGAGGGTCGTGGTGGGTATATGAGTATTTGTCCTGTGAGTCAAGGATGAATAGGTCACTGGCGACTTGTTCGTTGCTGGTGGAGATCACCACTTTTTGGGAGATTGGGTCCTGTTGTCGTGCTCATTAATAATGGAGATCATCTCTAATTTTGGTATGTAGTTGTTTGCCTTTTGGATCCTTGCCAATGGATGTCGTTTGTAAGAAAATGAGAGGAGGGATAGTGAGCTTTAAAAAAGAGGGTTAAAGAGTCAATGTGGTTTGGTCTGCCGATGGACGTATTCAGGTTTTTTTTTTTTTTATAAATTAATAGGAGGACGTATTCTGGGTTCGTAGGCTGTAGTTCATGAAGAAGGGGAAGATGGTTGATATTCAGGATATATAATAACTTATTATATGTAATATTAAATACTTAATGGTGGTTTTTTTTTTTTTTTTTTTTTTTTCTTTTTTTTCACTATTTTATTGCTTTTCCTTTATTTTTTTAACAATAGTGATGAAATTTTACTAAAACACAAAGAAACAACATTAATGATAATTCCAAAAAAAAAGAAAAGAAAAGGTAATATGACTATATCAGTACTATAGTGTAATGGCAATAAAAACAATAATATAGTGTGTAATAATAATAATAATAATATACTAAATATCAATAATAATAATAATAATAAAAATTTTGGTTTCAAATTACAGCCAATCTCATATTCAAACTTTCAATAGATATGACCGTGCAACGAATCGAATTTTGAGAAACATGTTTTCACTAATTAATTAAATCCATATTTACAATTCCAATACACTCTTTTTGAAAATACAGTTTTTTAATTGTGAACCAATCAAGTTTTTTTCTTTTTCCCACTCATATTCCTCTCTATCTCCTGATTTACACCAACCCTTGATCGAGTGATATGTAACTAAGTCTGGAAGCTTGAAGCATCCCATCTTATTATCTTTACAAATCCTTCCTCTATCTTCTTCGTTTTCCATTGGCCTATCTCAATGTTAGGGTTTTGGATTAATTTCATTCTCTTTAGTTATTTTGTGCTTACAGACTTCACTTCAACGCACCATTTTTTGGTCTTTATATATTTGAAACTGAATACAAATGTCTGACCTTGTTGGACGATAAAAATGCATATCTAGGAAAAGGAAAAATATTAGGGAAAATATTTTAAACAAAATCATAGATAAATTCACCAACTTGCCTCATGAATCATGATTACCTAAATAATTTCAACACCTAGAATTATAACTTGATATATAAGTATTATTCAACAAAAAGGTTTGCGCTGGTCAAGATTAATCTATTAATGGAGGAACTGTGGAGGAGTTAACACAATTTGTTTGACAAGAGGGGGTTAAAAGGAGATAGATCATGAATAATATTTTTCTAGACATCTGTACTTAAAAGTAGATCATGAATAATATTTTTCTAGACATCTGTACTTAAAAGTAATCTCACTTAATGTTAATTCTGTAACAAAAAAAAAAAATTAATTAAAGTGATATGTATGTATAATAGAAGAAGTGGCAATAGAGCCACTCTTTAGTGGAATGAAATAAGTATTGTATTAACCAAAATGCCCTTATTTCTATTCAGGTAAAAAAAGAAAGTGAGGTTTTAGAAATAGTGACAAAATGATGGATCATGATTACACACCTTTTTGGGTGGAATCATAATTCAATTGATTAATGGAACTATGATGCCAAAGAATTATTATTCATTTTGTTTAATACCAAAGTAAACAACAGAATGGGAATGGTTATTTCATTCTAAATGTGATTCTACTAACTAAACAACACAATAAAATTAGTGTTTGATTTGATGGAATGGAATAGAACATGAATAGGAATTGGTATTTATTGGAACTAAAAATAAATAGAAGGACCAATTGAATCCAATTCATACGTTTGGTTTAACATTAGAATTCATGTCAGAATCATGATTACCACATTTGGTTAGTGGTTGAAATAGAATGGAATAATAACTATTTTGACAAAAATACCCCTAGTTTTGATACTAAATATATATATATATAAGATAATGCTACGTGTACCAAATTTTTAATACCAACACATGTGGCATGTGAGTTGGCAATATTCAATTAGTGAATATGATTAACTTATTTGTGGTAAGTTTTAATACATCAATTAAATAGTGCCAACTCAAATACCACATGTGTTAGTATTAAAATTTTGGTATAAATTTTAGTACACATAGTATTATCCATATATATATATAAATAATAATAAATTATATCAGAAGTGCATAGTATATATGTAATAATTTCAGTAATAATTATCAAATATAAAAATGAATATAGTTTGAATCCATGCCCAAAGTTAAAAGTAGATATATATTAATTGATTTTTGGAAAATGATACACATTATCATAAGTTTTTTGATATATTTTCTCCTATAAATAATCTCCTTTTTAAGAATAGCTGAGTTGCAAATCATATTTTTTTTTATAAGTTGCAAAATCATGATATTATTAATTACGTGTGCATATATAAGTATCAATATTCAGATAACGGTCTCAATCAAGTAAATATTTTTTTTACTTATCTATATATTTTTTTTTAACCATTGAATCATTATTTAATGACTATAGTGATTTGAGTAGTCAAAAAATTTTAATAATAATAATAAATACACATTATGTAATGCTCTTTCTCTTTCTATCTTTTTACTATGAAAAAATGTGTGAGATGAATTTTAATTAGTAAAACAATACTTATGGATAGGTTAAAAAAATACATATGGGATTGGTCCCTTAATATATATATATGTATATATGTATGGGCACCAATCCAGTAGGTATTTTTTTTTTTACCTATGCATAAATATCAATTTGGCCAATGAAAATTTATCATGCACATTTTTTTATTATAAAAAATAGAGAGAGAATTAATGATGCACGTCTTTTCATACACCTGAATCATCATGATGATCCAACGGCTAAAAAAAAAAATACCTACACAAAGGTAAAAAAAAAAAAAAAAACTACTGGATTGGCAACCTATATGTATATGTGTGTATATATATATATATAATTTCCAATCCAATAGATATCTTTTTACCTATCTATAAGTATTTTTTTAGCTGCCGGATCATTATCTAACGGCTACCAGAATTTGAGTAGTTAAAAATAAATAAATAAATATAATTTAATGATTTTTTCTCTCCATCTTTTACCATAAAAATACGTGCATGATTAATTTTAATCAGACAAAATAATACGTATGGATAAGTAAAAAAAAAAAAATTCTAATGGATTGGTACCATATATATATTTGTGTTAGAAGGTTTATTTATTAAAGTAAGAATGTATATAATTGGAGGGATAGTTTTGGAAAAAATAATTTTATTAATTTAAACTTTGGAATAGAATTGTTATTCTAGTGGTCCTTCATAGGAATAGGAGTTCCTATAATTTAGTGGAATAGCAATTCTAATGGAATAGTTATTCTTATGTCTTTTTGACAAACCAAACAAAGGAATAAACTTTTCATTGAAATTATTTTTCCATTCTAATGTTCATTCTATCAAACCAAATGCCACTAATGCCATTTACTAGGGATTTGAGAGATAACATTCTCATTCTTTTCGCCCAAATTTATCTGGATCATACACACTATTCTATTTCACATATTTTAGTAAATAATTGAATGAAAACCCTATATATGATTCTCATTTACATTTCGTAAACATGCTATGCTATTGACTTCAGGACATAAAACTTTTGTTCACTGGTCATAATTTTGATCTAAAGTCACAATGTTTATGACTAATACTCATATATGTATAAGAGGATTTATGGTTATAAAAGTACGATCATAGGTCACTACAATACTGACTTTGTCGTCAACAAAATCTTGATCATAAGTCACCATTGTAATAATATCTGACGAAATAGAAAACCATGAATATGATGAAACTGGAAAACCATGCAATTTTCACTACAATAATTTAGAAAAATAGAATTTCGAAAAGTAACTTCTAGTAGAATGACTGTATTTCAAAACTCTCTACCAAATAATAATTTTTTTTTTTTGAAATGTTGAGGATGATTGAGTATGGTGCTAAGTATGGTCAAGTACAGTAAAGAAAGGCTTTTTTAAAAAGAATTTTTTTAAAAAATAAGCATTTTACTAAAAGTCACTTTAACAATGTCTGTTTTGCAAAGAAACCGAAAACAATAGTTGATCTCTTACAAATATTATACAGTCAATGTTGACCACAAAATAATAATGGATATAAATAAGACATACGTTACCTTCAAGATAGCAAAACTAAACTCATTGTAAAAATAAATAAATAAATAAATAATGCTAAAACTAAACTTAAATAGGTCTAAGTATCTTTACAATGTACCAATTGAGTACCAATGGCCTCTGTAGTCAAATACTAATTTGGATACCGATGGTCTCCAACTGTAAAATACCACTAGTCACCTACTTGGATACTGATAGTTTCTAATTGTGATATCGTCAGTCACCCACTTGGTCAATGATAGTCACCCACTTTGATAACTGATAATCTCCAATTGTGATACCATCAGTCACCCACTTAAATATCAATAGTCTCCAATTGTGATACCATCAGTCATCCGCCTTGGTTACTAATAGTCTCAAATTGTATACTATCAGTCGCCTACTTGAATACTGACGGTCTCTAATTATGATACCGTCAATTATTCACTTAGATACCGGTGGTCTCCAATTGTGATACCGTCAGTCATCCACTTAGTTACCGATGGTTAAACAGTTAGTCATTGAATATTATTTTGATACTAATGGTCATCTATTTGTTATTGTCGGTCATCTACTTAGTTATCAAATGCCATTTATTAGGTTACTTATGGTAACTGAGAAATAGTTGGAATTGAGTGTTCCATAAGAGAATTTAAATTATTAAAAAGAAAAAGAAGAAAATTTTTGTAGAAAATGAAAACCAAAGTGGTTACTAGGTAACTTATTAGGTTATTACTTTCCACATGTTACTTATGGTATCTAACAAAGTTGAAATGAAAATTGGGTTCTATATTGCAATAAAGATTAAAAAAAAAAAAAAGAGAAAAAGTTATGAGATTAGCATAAGTATCACACCAAATTATCTGTGGCATCCAAGAAATTAGATTGTGTTTAAAGTTGTTCTTATTGCTTAAAAAACATTATTATGGATTACTTTATATAAAATTATGGATTACTTTATATAAAATTATTGCATATTTCACATTATTAAAAAAATATGAAATATTATCATAAGTATATATTACCTTGTTATATATAGTAGTTGGTGAAATTCGAATCATGAATAAAAAGACTAAATTATATTTCTCTAAGTATCTGCTCAAGGTGCTGAGCCACATTCACTTACATATATAACGATAGTAACCCTCTTGGATAACATTAGCCACTCACTTAGTTACTGATGATCAACCATTTAATTATTAAATATCACTTAGTTACTATTGGTCACTCAGTTATATACCAATTGATTAACTTGGTTACTAACATCTCTCATTTAATTACTAAAGTAAATTGAAATAAAAGTTAGGTGTGCTAAATTGTAAAATATATATATATATATATAAAAGAAGGGGAAAAACTATGAGTTTAATATAAGTATCATATTAGGTCACTTGTGGTATCTTGAAAATATAAAGGGTAATTGGTTATTTTTTCTCATTAAAATTAGGGCGCGTCTACAGTAGGGGCGCCCCTACGTAGGGCCCTGTCTATTCACCGTTGGATGGGAATCTGTATATAAATAGATTCTCCACAGATTCCCGTTATTCCCCACAGATTCCCATCCAACGATAATTAAGGCATGACCCTACGTAAGGACGCCCCTACCGTAGCCATCCCCTTAAAATTAATGCATGAATTAGTTTTTTTAAAAAATAAATAACATGTGATATGTTTACAATTAAAAATAATGTCACTTCAAAAAAGTTGTTCGAAGATGTATTTAGTACAATTAAAAACTTTGATTTCTAATATCTTAAAATAGGCACGTGAAAAAATAAAATATTAAATTACATTGAAAGAAGGTTTTTTTTTTTTCTTGGGGGGCTCGGTACGTTGAAAGAAGTTAAAATGAGGTGAAAAAGAACAATACAAAAAGTATATAAAACAAAAAAGTTGTTAATTTTTTTATTTTTCTAAATAAAAGACGTTGTCACGTCGCGGCAGGCTGACGCACACTATCAGCACATCTGAACGCCTATATGATGTATTTTTTTAATACATCTTTGCGATACCGTATTTTTTGAAGGTGGATTAGTTTTTAGTGGCCGTTTGGTATAAGGTAATCTCAGTTTTCAGATTAATGGGAATGCTGAAGATGGTGAAATGATTGTCTGATATTCAGAATAACTGTGTTTGATTGCACATTGTAATCTTGTCTATAATTCTTGGGATGTTAGATAACTGTGTTTGGTTGCGCATGAGAATATGCTTAAATTAAAATTAAAAAATAATTAAAAAATTAAATTACTTATAAAATAATAAAATTTGTTAGTATAAAATAAAATAATTTGCTATGATCCCTAGGATGTCGTATTTTTCTTTTATTTCATTTTTTAAGGTGGGTTTTAGATGGGGGTCATTTGAAATCCACATGTTTTGGTAACTTTCAGATGACCCTCATTTAAGAGGATTTGATTCCCGAGATGATTATTTTACTGGATGTTAAAATGGCACCAAACATGGGGATGCATTGAGATACTCATTCCCACCTAAAGATTACTCCATACCAAACGGCCCCTTACCGTATTTGTGTAGAAAGCCCATGTTATAAATAATTATTAGGACTAAAAAGTGTTAATTCCCCTAATTTTATCTTCGTCAAGTTCAAAATACCTTTTGGCGAAAAAAAGGGTTTATTCACACCCCATACTAAATAAAAGCACCCCTTAAATTTTTAAAAAGACAAAAAAATGACAAATTATCTTATAACTTTCAGAACACAATAGAAAACACTCTTTGTACCCCATCTTCCTCAAATATTTAAGTCTAAATCCAGTTTCTTTGTCCTTTGTATCCACCCAAATGAAAAACAAATTGTGATTTGTTTTTAAATTGAGAGAAATTATTTTGAATTTTCGTATTGTAAATGAGTAGAAAATTTAAGTTGCTTTTTAACCGTCATAACTCATGAATAATTGTCTAAATGTAAATTTTGTAGCTTCTATTCTCTTCTTTTTGCCTTTTCCCCCTCTATTATACTTTCTAGTTGTCCTTTCTCTCCTCAATTTTATATAATGATACATGGCTGAAAAATCCCATTCTTAACTAAAATTATTGAAAGCAGAAAGAACCAAATGAAAGATTAAAGAAAGCTTCGAAGTATGAACATGGATTCTAGAAAACCTAAGGAAAGGAGATGGTCATATAAGTGAACAAATGAGAGAGAAAGGGACAAGGGAAAAAAAACGTGAGAGTTGATAGAGAAGACATGGGAGGGGTGCTGAAAAATTAAGTATTTAGACTTCTGGAATGGGAAAAATGGGGTGTACACGATTGGAGACTGTTCTTTTTAGTTTTTTTTTTAAAAAAAAAAAACTAAATAAAGGGGTGCGTTTATGCCAACTTGTGTTGCAAATATAAGCACCTAAAAAAAAGGTTCGGTCATATATATTCCTTAGAGCAATATTTACATTTTTATCCTTGTATTTTTGTATTTATCTTTGAATTAATCATGAATTTCGATTTTGCAAATGGTAATAAAATCATCCCTTATAACATGTTTGTTGAAATACGGGAAGTAACATGTCAAAAGTGATAAACTTTTTTGTTACTACTTCCGATATAATTCTGGCAATAAATTTAGGGTAAATTATCTCTAGTAAGATGTGAGAGAATAAATTTACTACCATTAACAAATCTGACGCATTTCTAAAAATACACATTCAATCGAAGGATAAATGCGAAATTAAAAAAAAAAAGAATATTATCAATTTTGACCTTCTTTTAATATATGTGGTGAAAAAAGGGATAACTTATAAACCATTTACAAAATTTGGACTTTTATTTCCATGTCGTTTAATGAAAATTAAGGAGCTCCAAAATTACCACTGACTCGACCGCCAGTCAAAAGTTTTTAGTTAAGTTAAAAAAGTCAAAAGTAAAAGGGTAGCACTAGAAAGGCGGCCAACCATGTTCGACTGTGGTCGAAAATATTCAACTACAGTCGAACGTTGATCGAAAATTTTCGACCAGTTACTTTGATCACAGTTGAATTGTTTAACTACGGCTGAATAGTGGTGAAATTTTTAAACCACTAGTCGAAAATCGATTGGAACAACTAAGAAAGGCAGCAGAACAAGTTCGACCGCGGTCAAAATTTTTCGACTCTGATTAGAATCGACATTGGCGGTAGTGGCAAAAGTAGTTTAGAGTTTGTTGAAGAATAATATACTTAGGATTCATTAGTAAATATGGTATCCAAGTAATTTTACACAATAGAGTAATGGAGGTTAATTTTGAAAATATTTATGTGTGAGTTCATTTTTTCATCACGAGAGTTTAGTAGACCCTTTTGGTGTAAATTCCTAATAACAAAAGATAAAATGTAATTATTCTTTTCCTAAATCCTATTTTGGAATACATTTATATGAAATATAATTTTATAAAGGAATATGTACTATCTCCTAAGGGCCCGTTTGGTTGGAAAGAATAGAAAGGAAATAAATGGAGTTGATTCCAAAATGGCCCAATTCTAATGTTTGTTTGGGATGCCGGAATAGAAATAAACTTTCCAATAAAAAAGAATTTAATGGAACTGCATTCCGAAACGCATTCCATTCCATTGGCTTTTTTCTCTCTCCTCTAATTAACTTTGTATGAAAAATATGATACTAATGAAAAATGAAAAATTATTAAGAAGATAGAGTTTATGAAGAAAATAATTTTTATCTTAATTTATGAAATATTTTTTTAATATTTTTCTTGTCAAATGTGTTTTTTTATTAAATATATGAAATAATATTAATAAAATAATNAGAATAAAAAATTATTATTTTCTTCATAAAATATGTATTCTGAATAATTTTTATTTTATTTTATTAATATCACATTTTTCATAAAAAGTTAATTGGAGAATAGAGGGAAAAAAAAAAAAACTAATAGAATGGAATGGGTTTCCACTCAAATTAGGTGGAATATAATTCCATCAAATTCTTTTTCATTGGAAAGTTTATTTCCATTCTGAAATCCCAAACAAAACATTGAAATTGAACTATTTTAGAATCAACTCCATTATTTTCCTTTCTATTCTCTCCAACCAAACGAAAGTCTTAACTGACCTAATCCGGCAAGGGCAGTTTGCTGGGTGTCAGCAAATTATTTAGCTCCAAAGATAGTAGTGACGCAAAATCAGTAAGATCCCTAATTGTTTAAGATCTGTGTAACATTAAAAATTAAATATGACAAATCTTCCAACTCTTCCCAGATAAATACAATAGAAGTTTCTACGTGACTACGTGTATACATATGTTTGACATCTGTAACAGAGAACCAATAGTCACTACTAAATAATATCTTTCAGTTCTTGCACATATATTCCTTTTAAAATATCTTGTGACTTCTCATCAAGTAATTATTATATAAGTCCAACATTATAGTAGTAGAACAATAAATTTTCCTCCCCATTTAACGGTTGAATTTTCTTTCTTTCTTTCTTTTTTTTTTTTTCGATAGGAAGGAACGAATATTGATATACTGACTGGAATGGAATAGCTAGCTAATGATCATGAATGGTCATACGGATACATACGGCATATCAGGAAAATCGAAAACAAGATTAATTTCGACTTTATTTGCTTTCTAGTTTTTGAAAATTAAAGTCAATTGGTTTAAATTAATTAACTAGAGTCCCCTTGCACTAGTTAAGCTTGATTTAGCTTTTCCATGTGTGTTTGTACATTATTAGGTCTATGCATGTTTGTGCTTTGGGATGAGGACGATTTGAGATCGCTTATTTTCAAAAAGATAATTTAGAAAATAAGTATGAAAAATATTGAAATTGAATAATTCAGCCTAGGGATAATTATATAAAATATTTTATGTATCTTATATTTTGATAGTTTGTATTTTGTGTTTTGGATATTATCAACATTAATCTTTAAATTTATAATTTTTAACGAATTTATATCATCTCTTGGTCAAATTTTATCAAAATACCTTTTAAAGTTTAAGTATACATAATACTTTAAAAGAAGTTCAAATATAAAACTTATTTAAATTTGATAAATATGTTTACAAATAATATTGAATATTTATGTGTTTTTGCTTTTTTTGAATTATTCTTATTTATTGTTTGCTCTTTTGACTATTAATTTTAATAAGTTTTTTAAATTTAAATTAAGTATTAAAAGCGTATATCCTTAAAAGTTTAAAAGGGTATTTAGGTAAACTCAATGGTCAAAATTAGTGCTTGACCCATATAGGATATAATGTGTTTTTCAAGTTTCAAATCCAAAAGTTAATGTTGATAATAACCACAAGGTATAAATTGTACTAACAGCCAAAACATAACGTATAAAAATATATTTAACCCTTTAGCCTATATATATTGTCCATAAAATTTAAAAGGGTTTATGACATAAATGGTCCTGAATCATGAACCTTGTGACAATTTGGTCCCCAAATACTCATTTTGGTAATTTAGCCCTTGAATTTTTTGATTCCTTGCAATTAAGTCCAAATTATAACATGCTGTCAAATTTTTGGTAAAAAGTACACTTGAAAAGCACGTGATAACAACTGCAACAATATTTAAGGGGTTATTAGGAAATTTTCAGCATAAAAAGGAACAAGCACAGAAAAAGTTTTCCACAACTATGCGTCTCTAAGAATCATAAAAAGTAATACCTCTCTTATTCCCTCAAAATCCTCTTGCCTAGTATATTTCTCCTCAAATACCCTTTTAGATGCTACCAGGTCAAACATTTAACAGAAGGTTTAATTTTGGACTTAATTGTAAATAATCAAAAAATTTGTAGGCTTAATTACCAAAATTAGAAATTTGGTGCCAAATTGTCGCAAGATCCATAGTTATTAGGGGACCATTTGTGCCATTACCCAAACTAAGACATAGTTAATAATTTCATTTTTTCTTTCATTATTTATTTTTTCTCAATCTAATAAGGCGCAGTCAATGTGGAAAAGATTAGTATGAAAGATATTCATTTGACGATAAGACATGAAATATCTTAGTCATTATTTCAAGTGTTGACGTCTTCAAGAAAGCCATATTTAGAGCCTCAAACGAAAATTAAATATTGTAATTCAAGGTTCATATAAAAATATAATTCCGGTGCATAAATTTAAATAATGACCAAATAATCAAAAAGCAAGCGATAAATAATAATTTCATTCGCATTTCAATTACTTGAAATTTCATAAAACTTGGAAAACGATAGGAAACAAACTACATTCTCTATGCATGTTGATATTGGTTAGATGACATATTCCCTATGAAGTTTTTCATTTCCGGTAATGGATGGCTATTATTCGGAAGAAAAATAAAAGAAAATTCCGAAAAATAAAAGAAAATGTCATAAAATAACTTATTATTTCATATTTCTTTCTCCTTTTTTTATTTTTTTTAAATCCTCCGTAATTTTTAAAATAAGAGAGAACTCTTAACTTTGGTATTTTATTTTAAAAGGTCTGATAATAGCCATCCCATGGAAAAAATTTAGGAAAAGGGATGGAAAGTGACAAAATTACTCTTAATGAAGAGTGGACTTAAATTCATACTTTGTATTTGGATATATGGATATATACATATATAGTTATTTTGAAATTGTTATTTATATCACTTATCAATAAGGACATAATTTTCTTCGAAATTCACTAGCCGAAATTTTGAAAAATTAGGGTTATCGAAATATCATTTTAGTTAATTTTAGGAAAATTTCGTGAAAATATCGACAAATTTTTTGTAAAAGGTATCGATATCGACAATTTGTTTTGTAAATTTACTAAAATTCTGAGAAATGTTGGGAAAAATTTGGAACCTGCAGCAAATATGAAAATTAATGAGTTCACTTATTTTCTACCTATCCAGGTATTGTATTGCCGAATAAAAATTTATCGTCTTTTCATGATAAAAGGTGGAGAGAGAAAATCATTAAATAATGAGTATTTATTTTTATTATTTTTTTCAACTACTCAAATTATAGTAGTCGTAAGATTAATGATTAACGGCTAATAAAAACGTATAGATAGATTAAAAAAAAAAAAAAAAGAGGGGGGAGGGGCTTATAGAAATGTGACCAAATTTTGGGCCCAATTTCAGTAAATGTTCCTTTGTCAAATGTTATAGCAAAATGTCCGGTATATATGCTTATATACCAAGTGTAAAATTTTATATACCAAGTATAAAAAATTATATACCCAGTATATTTCAATACAGTAATTAAAATTAGTAAATATGTGTATCTACCAAGTATAAAAATATATATATGGACATTTAGCTATAAAATTTTAAAAGTGGACATCTACTTAATCAAATTTAAAATCTTGATCATCTACCTAAATTTCTCATAAAAAAACATATAAATTAAGGAACGAAGTGAGACTCAGTAGGGGCAGACTGCCGCATGAGGGGCGAAGCCTATAAAATTAGGAAGCATATATATATATATATCTATATGTTTAAACCTCTACATATATGATACGTATATATATTATGTGTATATATATATATTGTTTCTAATTAACTCTACTACTACTGTTCTTTAATCTAATTGTACTTCATATTCTATATTTGTAATACATTCATGTTGTGATTAACCCACTTAAGAACACATAGAGTTCTCAAACCAAGAAAAACAAAACAAATCAATATATGAAACTAAGAACACAATGCACGAAGAAATTATAATGGTTCAGCCATTATAACAATGGCCTACATCTACTTGGAGGACAGTCTATCCATTATGAGAAAAATAACAAGAATACAAAGTTATTGGCTAAACCATTCTCTATTTTTCAACCTCATTCAAGCTCTCTTCCCTTGAGAATTTTCCGTAAAAATAGATCACTCTCCCAGCTTTTCTCTCTTTCTCTCACTTACCCAATGTACAATCTGATTCCTTCCTCTCTCTAACCCCTAACAAGTTATTTATAGTACATAGCCGTTAGTTACATTAAAGTACCCTTACCAATAAGATTTTCCCAAAACTTCCTAACTATTTCAACTAACACAACTAGTCTATTATAACTCTTATGACAGTTATATATATTTCTTCGGTTACCTTAATTTGAGAGACATATTAAAAATTCATGTATATCCAACAAATATAATAATACTTAAAGTTTTAAAATTATACTAGACTTTCTTTTGATTTTTCTATGTTTAAAAGAAATTTCCATAAATTTTCGTATTTTTGCTAAAATCCACTGAGATCAATATAATTTCTTAATTTTGGCATTTCAGTATTTTTGTCCTTACTTAATTATCATGTCATTCAAAAAGATAAAATAAAAAATATAGTTAGAAACTAATTCATGTAAAGTTTTGTGTTAAATATAATTCTAAATCTATGTCACTTTTATCAATTTCTCTCATTTAGGTGACATAAGATGGTCAAAATATAAAGCTTTTTGTAATTAAAAAAAAAATCAAATTCAAGAAAGTTTTCCATATTCTAAAAACACAAGGATTCCATAAAAAATTAAATAAAAAGATAAACAAATAAGTAATTAAACAGAAAGTCATTTATTTCCCGGAAGTTATTAAACATTTAAATTATGTATGTCTCCTAAACTTAATTGAAAATTACTCTTATTACAAACTAATAGTCATAAAGGTGGGGATACATAATCCAACTCAATTACTTTCCAGGTTCATCATCTCCTCCTTGAAGGTGGTCCGTGAATATTTGTAATCACTGAGAACTAAAAGTGGAGTCATTTGAACTAGTCCTCTTGCGTGTAAGTTTATTAGAAATTGTTTCTTTGTTTCTTTAAATTGCTGCGCCTAACGTTTAAGCTAGCGTCAACAGTACTCTTAATAATTCTCAAAAGTCATGATATATGCACCGACTTTTAATTGTTTCAACATGAATATGTAACATATCAACCTTACAAAAATGTACCACACACAAATTACATAACTTCCTTAAAAGTTTCGTTTTTGCTATTCAATTCAAATTGAATACACCCAAAAAAAAAAAAAAAACTAATTGTTCACGCATTGCAAACATGTTCAGCTAAGCCATAACAGCGTCCTTGCAAAAAAAAGGACCTATCAAGACTTTAATCAAACAACAATTAATGTATTTCTCCACATCCTACAATATAATAAAACTTTTTAAGGAGGGAAGAAAACGAAAAACGTGTACATGCACATAAATGTTAAACACACACCAAAAAAAAAAACAAAAAAAAAAAAACAAAACAAAAATCAATATTTTAACATTCCTCCAATATCTGGAATATTATAATAATATAGGGCATTACTTGAAAACGAAGCTAGCCAGAGCTTGAGGAGGTTAGTATCTCTGTGGAAACTGCAACCATGCATAGAAGCCTCTCACTAATCTTCTCCTCTCTCCATCTTTTGTTAATCTTGGCAATGAATTCTTCACTTCTCCGCTGCAAATCACTACTATCTCTCTCTTCGCTACATAGCCAATTATCATCGTCGTCGTCACTACTACAATCATCGTCATCATCAACATCTTCATCATAACCATCAGAACCATGATACTCGTAGTCATCATCATCGCTATAATTATCGTCGTCATCATAGTACTCTTGATCATCATTGTGTTCTTTAGCTACTTCTTTTAAATAGCATTGCTCATGATCAACTTTGTGTGCTGGATTTGAGACAGCAATACAACGATCACAATCCTTAAAGGGCTTAAAACTTCCGAAGAAAATTGTTATGACAATAACGTTAAAGATGAAAAAAACCACGACGCGACTGGATTTGACCTCAAGGATGAACTCGTAGGTGGAGACAATAAGGTTATGGTGTGATGACGAAGAGAAGTAGATTAAATATACCATCATTATAAGAAGAAGATTGAAAATAAAACATAGTGCATGAACATTTGAGACTATAACTATGTTCTTATTCATTTCCTATGATCCTTACCCCAATTAATTTTGGGTACAAGTGTTTCTCTTCTAATTTCTAATCTCCATCTTTATTCGCAGAGAGAATCCATGCTTTTATATCAGAATTTACTAAAGGCTTCTTTCTTTCTTTTTTTTTAAATATTTGAATATGGGCAAATTTTCTCAGAAAGTTACAAAAAGTCAACTTCTGGAATTTAGGGAGGATATTAATTAATGTATTGCCCGTATATATACATATAATATATATATATATAACACATATGTCATTCCGTATAGACATCGTTATGTATAGTAATACTTCTCTAATAAGGCAAAAGGTTCGTACGTGTAAAATACTGGGAAGTATCATAACTTCTCTCGTACGTAGAGGAAGAAAGACTAAACCTACGAAGATACAGGACCAGAGAAAGATAATATATATATATATATATATCTATATATCCTCATACTATACTATAATATAATACAATTATAATACTGTTTAGACTACCTCCCACGGCATTACTTGTCAAGTTTTCATGAGAGGGATCTCGTTGAATTAATTGTACCCAGAAAACATTATAATTCAAAGACCAATTATTGTAATAAAATTTTGAGGTAATTTCTTGCAATATACATGTGAAATCATTGGCTAATTGGAGACGAAACACTCTTGACTTAGCGTGGTTTAGTTCAAAGTCTTTGTTATATATATATATATAGCTATTGGATTGAGAACCACATATATATATCTATATATGTATATATTTATATAGCGTAATATTTCAGTGGAGATTTTTATTTTTACCCTATGAATGGGTACTCTAATTTAGACCATTGGATTAGGATAATATTAGTAGATTTACTAAAAGAATTATTATAATTAATACATATACAAATATAGAAAGTTATTTAAAACAAAAAAGGTGGATAACTTAATGACTTGGTCAATTTTTTTTATTTATTTTTTATAAGAAAATGAGACTAGTGAAAAATACTTAATAATCACAAATTACTCTTAACTATCTTCTTTGTTGGGAAAAAAAAAAAGAAAAAAGATGTACACATTTTAAGCTGTTTCACGCATAATTTTTTTTGCAATGTAGTTACTTTAAATATTTTTTTTACGGAAGAAAAAAATTTAATCATAATATGAAAATTATGCTATCTTGGATTTTATCTTTCGTACAGTATAAAAAAAATTTTATAATATTGAAAATACAATAGTACATATAGTTTCAAATTAAATGTAATTAAAAAAATTAAACTTTAAATTAAATTTTCAAAATGGGAATAAATAAATAAAAATGAATGAGATGACTTGTTATTATAGGTTTATTTCCAAATTAGTCAAACTTACCCATTCATAAAGCAAAAACAAAAATACCTATTGAAAATTCACTCTTATATATATTTATGTGAATGTTTTTCTATTTATTTATTCATTTACTTTTGAAGTCTTTGTTTATATATATCTATTTGCCAAGTTGTCATAATCCATTCCCAAAACTCGGGGAAAATGAGGTCCTGATGAAAAATTACGTACAAGAGCATTCAACAAGGTTTGTGTCTCGTTATATATATATATATATGATACTAATCCAGTAGCTATTATTTTTTTTAAACTCATTTTGACTAATAAAAATTTATCATGCATATTTTTTTCTTCTAAAAAATAAAAAAGAGAAATAATATAAATACTATACGTCTTTTTATATATTTCATTATAGCCGTTGGATCATTTTTAGATGATGATCCACTGACTAAAAAAAATACCCACAAATAAGTAAAGAAAAAAAATTTACCCAATTAGTAACCATATATATCTCTATATAAAATATAGTTCACTAGTGTAGCTTTTTGATCTCTGTCGGTCATTAATAAGTACGCATACGCTTTTTGTATGGTCAAAGTCGAACAACTTCTTTTTAATTTTGTCTGATGAAAACCTTAAAGTTAATTAAGGTTACTTCTTAGAAGTTCTTGGCCACGAAGCATCAGCGTTATGACTTGTGCCCATCGGGCCTAGAAATAGTGATGTCATGTTTAATTTCTAAGATCACAATTAACAGAAAGTTTACTTACGATCTTGATAACAATTAGACTAATAAACGTAACCATTGTTAATTACTAATCAATAATTAAAAAAGTTTGACTGCTATATTATCAATTATGTTACATTATCATTTGTGCCGACTGTTCCTAGCGCGTAGCTATAAGAATTAAAGCAAAACCAACTACCGAGTAGTTTCAAGGAAGACCAGGAGCCCATAATCATCCCTCCTAAGACGGCATTTTAATTTTTTACAAGTAGCTTTCGCGGAATATTTATAAATGTATAAATTTCAAAACAATAATATCATCCCAAGAGGTACGGTCGCAATATTATTGACAAAGACTCTTTACATATGTGAAGCCTCGTCAATTGGTTGATTTTCAAGTTGATAAATTGTAATGGAAGATACACCAATTAATTTTTGGGTTGTGCTCATGAACAGCCTACATGCCCTTTGTAGGGATCAAACTCTGATGTAGTTCTAATTTCCTACAAAAGAGCAAAAATCAGTAGAGATCGTGTGTAGAGAGAATAGAATAGAAAAAAAAGAGATGTAAAATGAAGAAAAAGACTATGTATTTATAGGCAAATAATATGTATTTAATAAATAGGAAACTCTATTAATTAGAAGATAATTAATAATTATCTTTTGGGTACCTACTTGATTTGAATTTTAGATATCAATTTAGATATCTACCTGATCTTATTTGATAGGTGCCTTTAATATCCAATAATTATCTTTTTCAGAAAATATATTTGTACCTTATATAAATAATCAGAATACCACGTGGCCAGCTAAAATAGAATTGATAAATTCTGACCCTAACAATCAGCTCTCCACTCCTCAGTGCGAGTTTACTCGAACTAGAGGAGTAGATACAAAAGACTTTCTTTTGCTTCTATTCTTTCTTGCAATTCTTTATATTATATAAGTGATATGCATTCACATAACGTTTTCAAATAAGCATGGGCAATTGCATCAAGTAGTCAAATAATCACATGTCATAAATTTTCATATAAAAGATAGAAGTAATCATTAAGCAGAAATCAGCTCACCAGAATAGGACTATATTATACCAAGCGTGGAAAGTCCGGGAGGATTCTACACCTAGCCAAATCGTATTTGACTAGGGGCGTATGGCTCTCAAGACACATATGTCCGAAAGAATCGGCTCGTCGGATAGTAGCCAGTCCACCTGAAAGGACTCCCGCACCTTTCTAATGTTCGGTTAGTTGGGGGCATGGCTCTCTAGGGCACGTATGCCCGAAAGGATCAGCTCACTAGATGAGTCAAGCATCCGGTACTCTTCGTCGGAATTAGCTAACTCACTAGCAAGGAATTTGTACCTTGCCACAAATATAGTGAAGGGGCATATGGCTCTCAGGATATGTATATCCGAGAGGATCAGCTTATAGATGGACCAAGTGTCCAGAATTCTACATCAGAATAAATTAATCCACCCACAAGCAAGACTGCACCCTACTAGGCTTAGTAAGGGGGCTTTAAATTATAAGCTCAAATACTGATTTTCAAGCATATAAAATGCGCACTTAATTCATTTTTATAATTAACTGATTTATTCTCATCGATCAAACAGGTAAATGGATTATATGTAACAAATTCATGAGCAATAATTGAATGAAGAAGAAACTTTCATTGCATAAAAATCTTTTAAGGTATAACAGTAAAGTCATACATGTTGCTCTGCATCTATACTTGATATAATGATTTTATCTAGGAATAAACAATGAATATAAAAACATACGAGGACATTAAATGTGTTGATATCAATAAAATCAAATATATCAATTACTCAACAATTCAAATCAGTGAAACAATCCAGGTAATCTTTTAAATAATTAAAGGAATTTAAACTCATCAAACAGTTTAAATCAAATTATCCAATTCAATTATACTCATCCTCAAATCAACCATGCACAGATAATCAATTCAAATACCAATAAAATCAATCATTCCAGAAAATTCAAATCAATAAATCCAAACAAGTTGTCATAAAGTAAATCATTCCAATTAAAAAGTCAGTTCAAGCTAAACAATCCACATAAGTTAAGCTGATCAAACACCAAATAAAGTCAATCTAACCAAATAATTTACTCAATTCAAGTCAAACAATATCAAACAGATCATTCCAATCAATCCAAATAATTCAAGCCAATTAAATATCAAACAAGTCACTCTGATCAAACCAAGTAAAACAAACTAATCAAACAGCAAATAGAGCAATCGAACCAAAAGGTTTCATACCACAAACAACTTCAAACATTCAAGTCAAACAATCTATCTAGGTAGTTATTCAACCAATCAATCCAAATAATAAACCAATAGATTCAAATATTTTAGTAGATCCAAACAACTCAAACAAAATAATCCAACTAATCATTTATTCAATCAAACCCAAATCAATCCAACATTTCAATTACATTAATTAACCAAACTAGCTACTCAAGCTTATAATTTAAACACTCTAATTAGACAATAATTTCCCAATAAACAATTAAATTGAACATTTACTTAAACTTGATCAAATCAATTTAGTAACTAGTTTATTATAATTAAAATACTTATCTCTAAAGCAGTTTGGTAAACCCTTGAAGGTTGTCATCCAGTGGAAGTTACACATCCTTTTTGCAACATAAACAACTTTATTGTTGTAATTTTCAAAAAAATTTGAAATCTTGTTACCTTTCTTTATTCTTTCATTGTCACATTACTAGCCCTCCACTTTTTAGTACGAGTTTACTCGGGCTAGAGGAGTAAGGAATGATCAATATTTGGTATTACTTGTACCTATATCTTTTATTCGTGAGTAATCGTAAGAAGAGTGCCTGTTATCTGCAATCAAAGACTACACACAGATAAACTGTAAATCATTATAGACATAGTTCGCTATGACTCCTAATAGGATAACATGTGATATTCTAAAATACGATTTCTTTATTCCTTCTAACCTGTAAAAAGTATCTGAAAAGTTTTACTATATCTAACCAATATAAATATTATATCACATAAACGTGGACACATTTTCAATCCCTAACATACCAATCCAAAATCATAATTTTATTCCCATAAATAAATATCTATAAATATTTCAAATTTTCGGTTAAATAAAATCAATGGAAAGGTAATGACAAAATTTAGTATATATAAATGAAAATACATTACCGAAAATGATACAACTACAATTTAAAACAAATTATGACAAAGTCTGTATGTTCATGTTTTCATATATGTATGTAAATGTAAGCACAACTAGCCAAACCCAATTTAATTCTAATATCAAACTATTTAAAAACATATATATGAGTAATACCCCTACAATGCGAAAAGATAAATGCGATTATTAACCATTAAATAATAAGTTGGTAAAATCCTAAAGAATTTTTTTTAATCTCGGTAAAAGAAATTAAATAAAATGTGTATTAAATACACATATCGACAATTATAGAATCAAAATTAAAAATAATTTATTGAGTCAATAGATTTGCTACTAATAACATGAACGATAACAACACGAATTTTTTTTATGTATATTAGTAAATGGGAAATAAGACAAAAACACAGACATAATATAGGTGTATGCGCCAAAATATTATCAAATAAAAATTATATATATATATACATCTTATAATAATAATTGTCTTATTTAAAAGAAAAGAACCATAAAAACAGAAAATTAATTCTAATTTCTAGATAAATAAGAAAATCATACAATATATATTCCTTTCACTGACGAGTTAAAACTTTTTTTTATGCTTCTACATATTTCAACGACAGAGGAATCGCAGATAAAATATAAATATTAATACATACATATTTTAAATGAAAAATACAGAAGCATAGCAGGATAGATAAATAAACAAATATTGATAAAATAAAGCTGCACGAGAATATTAAAAGAAAAAGGAAGGGTGTCAAGCTGTTGGTCACAACAATCAGTAGTATCCGTTCAATATATGTTCTGAAACTCATTAATGAAACTATTTTTAAAAACAAAAATATTAATGGCACTATTTGATTGTAAGATATCACATATGGCATAGAGAACATAATATATGAAAACAGACTTTATCTTAGAAATACAACTGAAAGCAAACCGTGACATGGACGTTAGATGTGATTGTTGAATTCTGGAAAGAGCAAGTGACTAATCAAGAAAAAAGTGATTAAGGCCCAACAGTGGCGTCAAATTGTAGATATCAAATTTTATAATAAATTTATTAGAGGATCTATAATCACTTGTAATCATTCTAATTTCTTGTAAAAGAGTAAAAAAAATCAATAGAGGTCGTGTATAGAGAGAATAGAATAAAAAAAATGAGATGTAGAATGAAGATAAAAACTGTCTATTTATAGGCAAATAATAGGTATTTAATAAGGGCGCGTCTACAGTAGGGGCGCTCCTACGTAGGGCCCTGTCTATTCACCGTTGGATGGGAATCTGTATATAAATAGATTCTCCACAGATTCCCGTTATTCCCCACAGATTCCCGTTATTCCCCACAGATTCCCATCCAACGATAATTAAGGCATGACCCTACGTAGGGACGCCCCTACCGTAGCCATCCCCATTTAATAAATAGGAAACTCTATTAATTAGAAGATAATTAATAATTATCTTTTGGGTACTTACTTGATTTGAATTTTAGATATCAATTTAGATGTTTACCTGATCTTATTTAATAGGTGCTTTTAATATCTAATAATTATCCTTTTCAGAAAATATATTTGTACTCAGGGATGTTAATTTTACCGAACGGGGTGGTGCACCGCAGTGCACCGACCCGAATGGGACGAGCTTTCACCGTTATAAATGGTGCGGAGCATAGGGCGAGGATTCCCCGTTTAATATTTAGCGGAGCGGTGCGGGCTTGGGATTGAATGCCCCGCACCGACCCCACCCCGATTATATATAAATTAATTTCTATTTTTTTTTATATAATAGTGATTCAAGTAGATTTTTTTTTTTAAAAAAAAAATCTAATAATATATAGTCATACACTAATATTGTTTGAGTTATTTGGGATTGTGTTAGCTTTATGAATGAATGATATGCTATATGATTTTGGTATTAAATATTTTATATTTGACAATTTTAACATGTTAAAATTTTATTTGAATGTGTTTTTTGGTTATTTAGGTCTAAAATTAGAATTTTCAATGAAATTAACTTTAATTTTGATTTTTTTTGAAATATTTAGACTTTTAAAAGATTTGGACTAATATAGAATTGAGTAATTTATTCAAGATAACGATTCCAAACGGGGAACCCGATACACCAATAGGGAAACCGATCCCCGATGAGGATTCCCCGAAATTGCCCCGTACCAAATTAAATGGTGAATGATGCGGGGATGGTATAGTAAAATAATAATGGGGATGGGGATGATAAACACCAAACCGATCCCGTCCCGTCCCGCCCCGTTGACGTCCCTGTTTGTACTTTCCATAAATAATCGGAATGCCACGTGGCCAACTAAAATAGAATTAACAAATTCTGACCCTAACGCCAATCCTTTGCCATCATGTTCTCTGAAACTCCTTGCATAGAAAACGATATTAATGAAACTCCTTACTCAGGAAATGGTATTTGACCACCCAGTCGTTCCCCCTGGAAGAAGCGGCAGTGGGTTCGAATTGGAACCACCGTAGTTGTCAATTATATGTGCATCTACTTTGAGGGAGACCCGTATGCCAAGAGGGTATGCAATATCATCCGAGATTATCTGAATACGCTACCCTCTGCTCTTATAACCCTTTCGAAACCCTTTTATTCAAAAGAATAAAGAACGGTAGTAGAAAATGCCAAGTAGGAAAGTCATGATCGATTGCTCGTAACTTGAATTTGATTTTGAAAATGACGAGAAGGAAAATCGTGCTTCTTGTCTCGGATGATCATATTACTATATCTGATGTACCTTAAGGAGGGGTAATTAAGCCAAGTAAAAAGTTCGGAAACTGTCACCGATAGGCAATAAAAAAATTCAGTCATAAATAGGAAATTAAAATGGTCATTACATCCATAAATCCTGATTATAACCGCTAAAGAAAATTACTAAGCCTACAAATCAGATATCCTACCAGATAAGAAAATGTATAAACCTAGCTGAAGGTTGAGAAACTACTACCCCATTCTTCAACCTGCAGTGATGCTCAATAAGTACCTTTTAAAGACAATTTAGAGATGAAAACAGACTCAATAGTGAACAATATCAGGGATCAATGTAGGTCAGCAAAAGACTCTGGCTGCTTGAGGCCACGTGTCAAAGTTTAACCTCCAGGCAAAGATATATTTATATCCGTCGCTGAATTCCTCGAATCCTGCATGGAATTCATGGCAGGCCAGTTTTCTCTCTGGAAGGGAGACGAAGAACCGAGATTTGGTCTCAGGGAACCAGAATTTTGGTGTCCATGCACACTCATGCCATCTTTCTCAGCATTGGAAACTGGCATTGCAGCAGCTATGGTAACGGCTGGTGCCACAGTCCCGGGCAGCAACTCGGTCTTATGCTTCTTTGGCTTTTGTTCTTGCTGGTGATTGCTTGGTAGAAAACTGCCCACCACAACCTGATAGGCTCAAAGATAGGAAAGTCAGAGTAAGTTGTCTTCGGATTATAGTTCATGTTAAAGAAAAGAGTAAATATTTTTCATGCTGATGTAACAGTTGTATGTGAGCCACAGAGTTTTGATTCTTTAACTGGACAATGTTTCATTCTACTTAGCTTGATGGTTTAAAGGTACTATATCACAATGCATATAAAGAATGTAAATCATTTACCTGCACAGGACTAGCCGCCACGAGGAGTCCAGCAACACTTCCCCCAACAACACGACCATCTGGGCTTGCCAAAGAGACGCTCATCCCACCTGACCTGCTCCTTGTTCCTTGACTCTCAGTGGGCATGAATGATCCAGATAAGGAGAGTATCTCAAAACGACCCTAGAAGAAAGGAACAAGCAGCCTTAGCAAAAAAGTTGAATAGAGTCGTATAGTAATGATCCCAACCTAGCAAGCTCATATGCCTGAACAGAACAAGCCTTCAACTTACACAACCAAAAACCTAGATACTCCACTACTGCACATTCAAAGACTTGGTAGCGCTCTTACCTGAACAGAACAAGCCTTCAACTTACATAACCAAAAACCTAGATACTCCACTACTGCACATCAAAGACTTGGTAGCGCTCTCTCTCTCTCTCTCTTGCCTGAACAGAACAAGCCTTCAACTTACATAACCAAAAACCTAGATACTCCACAACTGCACATTCAAAGACTTGGTAGCTCTCTCTCTCTCTCTCTCTCTCTCTCTCTCTCACAAACACCCACAATCAAGTTCTCTCTCTCTCTCTCTCTCTCACACACACACACACACAATCAAGTTCTACCTCCCCTCCTCTCTCTCTCTCTCTCTCTCTCAAACTCACAATCAAGTTCTCCAACAGTAAAATCCAAAGTTACCAGATCCAGGAATTACTTTTGAAATCGGAGCAATCTATCAAAATTCTTTGACAAAGGAATTCAATCAACATCTCATCATGAATATAATCATCAAAACAAAGGCCCATTATGGACTATGGATTTGTAGCTTCAACAAGTTTAAGTCCAATTTTACGGTTGGTTAAGATCAGAAGGAAAAAAATGCTATTCAAGAATAAAGTATAACTTTTTAATTTGATTTAGCACCATCAAATTTGGAAAAAGAACTTCATTAGTTTTGTCCAATTATGGTCATTGAATATAACTATAAAACCAACTTGATTTCCAATAAAAGACAAACACTCATATAACTATAAAACCAACTTGATTTCCAATAAAAGACAAACACTCATCATCTAGCAATGAGTCCAAAAGAGCGTCAACACAGACTTGCATATGGACACCAGTGTAACCACCAACTTGTATAAAATCCTATACGCACATGCCAAGCTACCAGTGTCTGCATGTTGTTTTTAAGGTTTGGTCATGCCAGTGTGTTCATATCATGACAAGGCATACCTGTTTGGCATTTGTCATTCTTAACGCACACCTGTTTGGCATTTGTCATTCTTCTACTTAGATAACTAGAGCTGTTCACATGAATAGGAAACTCTGGACACCGTGCATAAAATTGCTTTGGAAAGTTAAAAAAGCTTGTGGAAAACAATCCAAAAACAAAACATTCTGAAATCGAAGGAATATTACCATACCTCATATGTTAAAGTACCCCCAGAAGAGTCAGGTTGGCGCAATGTAACGTTTGAAATTACTCCATTAGCTGATAGGATACAAATAGCTCGAGGTCCTTGTTGAGAAAATGATATAACCTTCATCGTGACATCCTAATAACAAAAAAGAAATCAAAAATAAAAATCATCATCCATGTAAAAGATGCATAGCAGTTACATGGACACGAAGGTATATGAAACAGTCACGTTTTAGCCACAAAATAGAGAAAATTAGCGATGAAGCATTATTATCTTTTGCATAACACATTTCCTCATTTTAAAGACTTCTAATAAGGCAACTAGGGAGCAGCCTTAATGTGCAGAACCTAATTGTTTCAGCACAAAAAGAAAAGCCTTTTAAAATTGTGATGCTCATTAAAATCTGGAAAATAAAATAAATTCTCTATCTTCTAGACATAAATACCTCGCCAGCATTGACAGTGATGATATGGGGCATAAAAT
Organism: Trema orientale; assembly: GCA_002914845.1. Taxonomy (NCBI): domain Eukaryota; kingdom Viridiplantae; phylum Streptophyta; class Magnoliopsida; order Rosales; family Cannabaceae; genus Trema; species Trema orientale. Next base: position 44,405 of record JXTC01000860.1, read on the forward strand.
TTGTACCAAGAGAGCACGTATTCCATTCACCTATAATAAGACAACAATTCAACATGCTTAGCTCCATTAGAACCAACTCATATATACTATGAAGTACCAATTACGGAAATGAATAATGAAGACACATAGGCTTGGCTTAAGAGTTAACACTAGGGACACACAAAATATACACACAATGATGTGTCATTAATTTTAACCACCAGTGATGAAACAAGGCCCTGCCATATACGTATGTGGCTGAAAAAACATGCCACTTTGTATATTATGTGTCCCTAATGTCACTCTTGGTCTCATGGGTTCCAAGAACCGCTCCCGAGACCATTGCTATTGAGCTGAAATAAATAACTTGTTTGACAATGCTGACTTCGAATGCCTGTAACTGGTAGAAATGTACTATGAATACCAGGACTTGTATGCAATATACTAAAATTGGAAAGAGTGTCAATTTTGACAAGTTGCAGACAGTAATATCCAGCCCCTTCTTAAATTATTTATAAACAATAATCCTTTAAATAAATGGAATTAAGCTTTTAAAGATTATTGTTAAATTTCAATGTCAAATCACCTAAAATAACATGCGATTGGATATCTTCAGAGGTAACAACATTTTCTTTTTCCTCCGTCTTTCATAACTAATGGGCATTACCAGTCACAATATTATACACCTCACTATCAGGTTTCATTCAGTTTTTGCCATCCTCCTCAGGGCATCTTGTTTTCAGAACCTTCAGAAAAGGCAAGAGGGAAAAAACCTTAGCCACATTAGGAATATTCCCTTACTCTTAACCAATCTCAATACTTATTCAGAAACCAAATATTCCGGTTCCAAATATACAGAAGCATCTTCTAACAAGGTCCCACAAAAAGTTTGACAAGTATTTTTAAGGAATATTTCAAATTTAAGATATTATTTTGAAGTTTTCAAATCATCCAAACTCTTAGCTCAAATATTCAAGTGTGCACGCAACATCAGAATCCAATTCTAAATTAGTTCCTATATTAAAAAAAGATAAACAAACCATAAATGTTCTTTCCAAACAAAAACAAAGCCATCAGACTTCAAATGAAAATCCTAGAAAGATCACTGCTATAAATTAACACACATCATTCTCAAAGCTCAACGGCATTGCCAGTAAATGTGATTTAGTAAATGAAATTCAAATACCACCCACCGCCAAAATGTTCCACTCCAATTTTCTTGTGTTGTTTGTACTCGGAGCCACTGGACCGGCTTTTCCCCCGCTTCCCGGATGAGAAATCACCAGAAGGCGGAGCTGAAGATGAAATGGGCATCGGAGACAATGCCATGGTGACTGTCCCATCGGGCCCATACTTCCTGGGTCTACCCCTTTTCTTCTTCCCTGTGGTATCAGACAAACCCCCACTCACTGGTAAAGCAGCAACCTGATGAGGTGATCCAGAAGGCTGAGTGGGGTTTTCAATCCTTGGGGCCACATGATAAGCTGATGGAGCTTCAGCTCCTATCACTGTCACTCCTGAACTTATACCTTCTCTTGCTTCCATGCATATACCAACGAGTTCACAGAATCACCAGAGTTACTAGCATCTGCAACATTTCAAGAAATCCCAAAACAAAATTTAAGACAACATGGAAACCCACACAGTAATCACATTCAAATATCAAACCAAGCTAACCCAGAAATCTTTATAAACTAGGATTTCATATAAAGCTCTACACAAAATTAGCCCTAACATATTAAATCCCCACAAAAAAAAAAAAGAAAAAAAAACCAGAAAATATTAAGGTAAAAAAGAAAAAACGGTATGCTTAGATGTAAAATTATTCAACCTTTATAAAAGGGTATTTTTAACTATAAACTGTGAACCAAAATCCAGTTTACCAACAATTAGAAAGAAAATCAGAAAACTTGCACTTAAAGGTTAACATTTCGTAATTTGAAAAAAAAAAAAAAATCTAGAGATCAAAGATTATAACATACTTACCCAATTTCAAAAAAACAAAAAAACAAAAAAAATGAAAAAAAAAATAAGGCCAAATTTATGGATGGCAAAAACAAGAGGGAGTCTTAAGAGAAAAAACAAAGAGTGAAGCTCAGCTCAAGTTCTTCAAGATCAAAAACTTAAACCCACGAATAACTCCAATACTGTAACACATGAGTATTTAAAAAAATATATTAAAATTTAAGTAAAGTTAATATATTTATATATATATATGAAAGAAACATAAGCTGAAAAATGAAAAGATCCACCTGAAAAACTTAACCTGTGAGTGACTGTAACTGCCACACTCCGGCTAAGCTCAAAGCTGTCACTGAGCTCAACTTTTCACATTAGCAGAGCTCAACAAACACTCCCTACGCACCAAGACTATGGAGAAAAAATAAATAAAAATAAAAATAAAAGCGTTTGTTGCCTGAGAAAATGAAAGCGAGAAAATTTTTTTTCCTTTTTTTTTTTTTTTATACAGCCTCAAAATAAAAAGACCACTAGCCGGTTTTTCCAAAGCTGTCTGAAAACAGAGGCTACTAGAGAAAGAAAGCAAAGTGGTAAATAATGCGAAATAAAAAATTAAAATAATATTGAAAATTAAAATATAAAAGTAATTTAAATATCTAATGAAGTAACATTTACTAAACCCGATAAAATACAATTTAGTTTAGAAAAAATTTCACGTCCGTGAGAAACTTAAAAATTAAACAAATTATGGCTAAAATGGTAAATATAAGTAGAAAAAGTGAATATCTTTTTTTTTTTTCAAATTTGTTAATTTGTTTTCCATTTAAAGCTGCAAAGTTATAGGCATGCTAGGGAGCCGGTCCTTTTTGTTGCCGCTGACCTGCTTTTTGTCTTTTTCTCGGCAAAGAAAAAACTAGAGTTACTAAAATGCCCTTTTGTATGTTGTAAAATTACCAAAATTGCCAGTTAAGGTAAAAGAAAAAGAAGTGGTGAAGTGAGAAGGCCAGGGGCGGTTCTTGTGCGTTAGGTACTTGGGTTTACGTCACCTGCAGGTGAGGGTGAGAGATCTGATTGATGAAATCTGATTGGATAAGCTGGGGTGGCACGTGAGAAGGAAGGATCTGTCTGTGCAGACTGCAGGAGCATTGGAACAGGTAGTTCTGCTCTGTTCATGGAAAATGACCATTTCACACGTGTGAAGCGATGTAATATTACATGGTACCGCCAATGGATTAATTATGACTCTTGTATGATGAAATGAAAAGTCTAAAAAATAAAAATAATTTCTCTAAGTTGATAGAATATCGTTGTGGTGAATGAAATAACTTTTAGAAAAAGTGTATATTTTCTAAGTGGTAATAAAATAGTTTAGGTGTTCTTTTCGGCAATTTCTATTTCAACACTTTAACACGTAATTGCCTAAATTATTGTTGTATACTACTTGTAATTACTAATGTCGAGGAGTCTTTACAAATCTCAATTATGTATCTGAATAAATAAATAAGTAAAATTCTGATTGTGCTCCACTAAAAGTCTGATATTGTTGACAAATCAAAAAAGGTGAGAGATAGTTTTGAATTTCGAACATGATAATCTTATTTGAGCTTATCTGCTTTATTTATTAGATATATTTATATTTATTTAAAGTAAAATTGGTAGTGCTGTAGTAGTTGAGTTAATTCAATCTGTGACTTCTGATTGAGCCAACGCATGACCAATGTATTATGGATAACATTTTTACAAGCTTTATACTCTTTATTTGTCCGTCACATTAACGACTTGGCAATATATATATATATTATTTTTAATTTATGAAACCCAACTCCAGGGACCCAACCGACTGAAAAAGTTGGTAAAATAAAAAAGTATCAAAGTACAAGTAACATGAAAAGTTAACAATGACAAGAAATGGAAAACATTCAAACTACGAAGAAAGCATCACTGTCTCATGACAAAAATTAGGATTTTCACAAGCATTGTATTCAATTATTCACATTCCTATTCCACAAAATATTGTAATGCAACTATGAAAACGACCATTAATGAATTAACCAGCCGCGTTATTGTCTTAACTAAGACAAAGCTTTTCCCCAAAGTTTTTATATGTCAAAAATTTGGTCTATGTATCCGAATGTCACTAAAAGGATAAAATTATGTCGGTATTAATAAATAATTGTAGGTAACGCAAATTATTGGGTTTGAGTAGTTGATCAAACAATAACTGTAATTTTTTTTTTTTTTTTGAGGCAAAAACAATAACTGTGATTACTCAAAGGCCGAAATCAAAGAGTTTTAATTGGTGGTTGAGCAAAGCGCAGGTGCTCGCGGGTGTGAGGCAAGCAAAACCTTAAGAATTGAACAAGTCCGTGGAGAAACCGTTAAACTTGTCCGAGGTTGCGGTGTCTATCAGACAGTCAGGGGTCAGGCTCTCGTTTTCCTGTAATTGCACATGCCAGTCAAACTTAATGTGTCTCGTTTGACTAACCTCAGTCAGTACCCCACTTCCTTTATGGTTTCGATTTTCAAAAACAAAATTATATTATTCATAATTAATTTTATTATACTACTCTGGTAATTAAGTAATTAAAAGTAAAAAAAAAATTTTAAAAATCCTGAAATTATGAATGGTCATACTCATAGGCATATGTATATATAGTAATGTCACTGGGCACAGGGTACTGGCTACGTCTTTGCTACGTATGTTATTTGGGTCCCACGTAGTTAAAGTATGAGAGTTGCACTTCTCCCCAAATTGTAATACTAATCTTTATTATAAGCCAAGAAATTATTACAAATGATGATACTTCTACTGGAAAACGAATATGGGCGAATTGGCTATTATTGCTAATCAAGACTTTTTAGGAAAAGAAAATCAACAAACGACAAGAACATAAACAAAAACAAAGTGATATGGGCAAGACATTGTCATGTGAATAAAGACCAACCCACCAAGCAGGCATTTAAGTTTGAATTTAAGTCAAATAACCAAATTCTCAATAATGTTTGAATAATAATGTCCCAACTCTAATGCCAATTGTTCTTTTACAAACTACGGTGACAATTAACTTCTTGTTTTTGTGATTAATAGAGGTTATTGTAATGTTAAATGACATTAACCTAAATTTTTTAAAATGAATGAGACGTGAATTTTTATATGGTCCTGGTAGAGCGCTTTCAGTACCCCGAAAAAAAAAAATTCAATTTGACAATGCAAAAGAAACCATTTGCCATTTGGAAGTCGACAATCGAAAGGGTATGTCATATTAGTGTCCAAATAGCCAAGGCCTCCTAATACAAATGTTGTAAGTAAGAGATCAGAAAGCTATTAATTTCCTTGTTTCGTTTGGGTTTGAATTCCAAGGTAACAATTTGTCAAATTTTAAGTCGATTTCCAGATGGTTTATGACGAATAAAACCAGCTCTTACCTCTTCAAAAGAGTACTCTATTGGCTGTTGATCGGGGAAATCACCAAACAAAACGCAAGGCGTAGGGGGTGTTTTGGCTGTCAGCATAGCAACTGATGACACTGTCGTTGGAGTGTTTGGCACAAGAATTGGCGTCGTCGTAGGGGTTTTGTTTCCCTCACCACCAACGACAATGACAGGCTTGGTAGGAGTCCATGTTGGCCTCTTCTGATCATCATCTTCGCGGTGATCATTCGCGATGTTCGCCTTTGAAGATGCTACGGAAGAGAAGACAGGAGTGAGGGGCTTTCGCAGAAGAGGTGACTCAATTTCACGAGCCTTTGCCGCACCCTTGGAATGCTTCGTTACCGAATATTGACCAGGTAATATCTCCGAGTCTCTCTTTCCTGCAATAATATAAACAAGAGACTATTAAAATGATACTTCAAAACATTGTCAGCTGCAGCGTGTTTATAGTGTATTAGTCAAAGAAATCCAACCAATGAAGTGAATTTTTGCCATTATTGACTTTTGGGGAAGTTACCACATTATGTGGTTGGTGCAAGAATTTTCTTCATAACATGTTATCTTGCCAGTATTGTATTTCATTATTTGATACTTAGCCCACGTAGGATTATGGTCGAAAACATAAATAATGCTACCAATATTATACGGATAATTGTTCTAACCAAATCATAGAAAATAAATACCAGAGGATGGAACTTCAACGCCACCATACTTAGTACGGCGTCTACTGAGAGTTGCCTTCTGGGGCTCCGATTTTTGAAGCAGTGCTCCACCGAGAGAGAGCCTCCTATCACTTGTAAATCCTGTTACTCTATAACCCTTGCCACTAGCTGGACTGGGTTGTGACCCATAACGTGCTTCCTTCTCTGCTATCAGCTGTCCAAGACGTTTCTTCTCATCCTACATACCAACAAGAAAAAGAAACGAAAAAAAAAAAAAAGAAGCCGGTGTCACCTAACGAAGCGTGTTTCTTATGCTAATACTGGTCTGCACGTGTATAAGACTCAGGTTCGTACTCTTTGCCTTAGCCTATCTTGCTCTTTCTCTTGCCTCAAGATCTTATACTGTTCAAGCATAGAAAGAAGTCGTCCCTACAAAACAGTTTTATGAAGTTTCAGCTTGAGACAATTTAACCAGGATCAACTCGTGTTGCTAAATGTAATAAGAAAATTTCTCACACTATCATATAAGAATTCCGCTCCTCTTTCTGTTTCCCAAGCTGTGGTTTTCAAAATCAATGTTTCTACAATTGCTGCTCCAAAAAAGAAAAGAAAAGATACTCAAAATATAGAGAGAAAAAAATGTATCATATAATCTTCGGTACTATATTAAAAAATAAGTTGAATATAACATGGGGTTAACTAAAAAGTAAAACTCATATCTGTTATAAAAGCCGTGCTTAGTTGGAGACGTGAAGTGGTAAATAAAACAGGCATAATTTCTACTTTCAAGATCCAAATACTGTCAGAATCAATAATGTTCTAATCAAAGAATTTACCAGGAATTTTGTTTGTCACAGCACGAGCTTTTTCAGCGCGTTTCAAAGTGAGATGGGCGCCTCTTCCAGCATGATAACGCTTATCATCCTGAAACACCAAAATATTATGGAAACAGATAAGACGAAAGAGATAGCACTACGTATGTCCTCTTTGAGAACACGGTACTATTAGGAGACCACAATTCATGTATTCACCCAACCCTCATTCTTCTGAGTTTTTCTCCCGTTATTACCCTTTTTCGATCACTAACTTAAAGGTGGAAATAAAAGAATAGAGTGAGAGAGGCATGACATGAGGATAATTTGTGGAAGATGACATTTACTTTTTTTGACTGACCAGAATAGACTGATAAAATTATGACAACCCAAAAGAAAGTACCTGGGATGATTGAATCACAAAAATTTGAAGAAACAAGTGAATAAATAAAATGTTCAACCTTGTTGTAATCCTCTAGCCAACACTCTTCTTGACATGCAGCCAGCCACTTCTCAACTTTTTCTAATATTTCTTTCCTATTTAAAGCTTCCGCTTTAGCCCTTGCGATTTGAAGTTCAATTTGTTCCAAAAGGCACTCAGGATCCATCATTTCTGCAAAATGGTAATACTATCAAGCAGAGGACAATTGTATTGTCTACATAAATATACAGTTCATCTGAAAATTGGTGATTTAGTGTCCAATTCTTTCTGGCATCTTAATGAGCTGTTAAATTCATGACAATGCTATCAAGCAGAGGACAATTGTATTGTCTACATAAATATACAGTTCATCTGAAAATTGGTGATTTAGTGTCCAATTCTTTCTGGCATCTTAATGAGCTGTTAAATTCATGACAATGCTGTTATTGAAGTCTCCATAACAGAAGCACTTTCCTTACTGGGATATTGCTAGTCATTGCTGTAGACTTTAATATCAACAAATCAGATAGATGTTTTACCGGATGCTATGGCTTCAAATGAGTATTCACCATGCTCTTCTGGGATCATGTGTGCTTGTCTGCATATCTCATCCAATTCGGATCTCTTTTTCATAATAACCTCTTCCAATTTACTTGATTTCAGCTGCTCCAACCTTGACATTTCTGCTTCAACCTGAGGTTTGAAAAAACAATTTAGTGTCACTATGTCAGTCAAGAACTTCGTAAATCAAGTGAAAATAGAGAAAACTGATATCAAAACTGTCTGCTCTGGTCGGACTAAATATCATACTCACAAGGTTAAGGAAGTTGAAAGAAAGAATATTGGTTTCAGTGACTTCGGAGACCGAATCCGTGATTTTACTAGTTACATTATGAAATCTCTTTTGCTCCTCCATAGGTATATCCATCAAATTCCACAACTCCAACAAGGAAGTTGCAAATTTTTGAAGCTGGTATAGCCCAAAGGTAGAAAGGTTAAGCATAAAGAAAGCCGCCATACAAAACGCTACAGACTGAGCAAAGACTATAGCAACTACAACAAACAAATACCACCTTCTCCCATCTCTTCACCTTGACCTGTCTCAATCTCAGTATTGCACCAGTCAAACTCTTAATCGTATTATTGCTAATGTCTTTTACACCTTTAGAATTGTTCAGTGTTGGATGAATCTCATCTACTGTGTTTTTGAAATCCACACCAAGAACCAAGCACAGTGAATTCAGAGTGCTCAGGTGGTCCTCTACCTGCTTCTCACGGTCCCTCTGCAGATGAAGTATAGTAAATATAATTAAAAGAAGAAAAAAAATACCAAGGAGCATTATAAATCTTGCATCAACCCGAAAATTCTTTTTCTTTTCTTTTATTAAATTATCTTCCTATCACCCCTTTCAGAAACATTGTGTTTCCTTCCTATCATTCCGAAATTCTAACATTCAGCATAGCATCAATTAGTCTCATAACTGTAACCAAGATTTTCCACTCTCAACAATAATTAGATTTGTTTAAAAGAATGAAGAGAAAGAATATTAAATAAATACCTTCTCATTTTGATAATCAAGCAGCTGCAAGCGTAATTCTTCCAGTCTTTCCAAGGACAAATCAGTTTCATCCACTGCCATTTTATAAGGACTGTCTTCCAGAGATCCGCATATGTCATTTGAAATCGTTTTTAATTGACTTAGAACTTCAAAAAATCGGTTCTTCCTTTCCATTTTCCGCTTCTGCATTTCCTCCAGTAGTGGAATAATGGCTTCAAGCTCACTCTTCAGGCCTCCAACCGCTTTTCGATCAAACTGCAGACACAAATTCAACAGTAAGAGGTTGCAAACAATTGGTGGGACTTTCAACAAATTCGTATCCATCATCGGTCTATTCAAGGCCCACTTACATGAGGTGGTTGCTCACCCAGAGCAAAGCAAATCTCCAAAATTTCTGCCCGAGTCCTAGAAATTTCTACTTGCATCTGAGCTTTGCACTTGATTGCCTCCTCCACTTCTCTCCTGTACACTTCCACACACTTCTGCTCAATCTCAAGCAGCATTGCATCCCTTTCTGCATCAGACATTCCAACTTCATCCCATATGTCCTGTTTCAGCAGTAAATTGATAGCATACACTAACCTCAACGGATAATTTCCGAGTATCGTCTACTGAATAAGCAAAAAATTATATTATTACAATATTTAGTTTTTAGGAGATAAATGGGTAACCTGCAATTCTTGCAGCATTGATCCGCAAATCGTTTGTGTATGCACGGGTTGATTACTATGCTGATTAAACATATTTAAACAACTGCAAATAAAAAATGAAAAAATAATAAACAGATTCTGTGAGATGCACCCCAAATAATTTAGCCTTGTACACTTCGTGATTGAAATAATTTCACATGCATTAAGAATTCTGATGAATTTTCCTCTTCTTTCCCCAGAAATAACCATAATTAGGCCATTTCTTGTTTTTCTTTATAGGTTTTCAGAATAGTAATCAAAGCCAGGATCGTGTTAGTATCGACACAGAGTCTAACGAAAGAAAAATAACAAATTAAACATGTAAAACGCATAAAGCGAAATTCTAAACCCTAACAATAGTAAAAATGCCGATTCAAACACCAGAAAAAAGGAGAACTAAACCCTAATCTTCGTCAGAGTTGAAATTTACAATCTGAGACAAAGAAAAGGAAAACTAATTAAGATGTCTGTGCATTTTCCTTTCTATTTTCTAGGCAACCAAACAGAGAAAGAGAGTAGAGAATATTTGAAAAAACCGCATTTGAACGAACCCTGGGGTTGAAATTTAGGAATGGCGCTAAGGAAGATTTGATTGAGATTAATTTGGTTTTGAAATTGGAGCAATCAAATTTTGGTGGGAAGGAAGAAGAAGAAG
>JXTC01000861.1:25913-62605 GCA_002914845.1 Trema orientale
CCATTGACGGACTCTTGAAACTTTCTCAAGATCCATTTTTTTATGGCTCATTTGTGTGAGTGGTAGTTGTTGTTTATAGTTACACGTCAAATTTACGGCCTTGGGGGTTTCGTTTGTGATAAAAGTTTTCATCCCAAGTTCAGTTCTTAAATTTAATATTCTTAATCGTTTTGTCTTTAATTGCGTACATTAAAGTTAATATACTTACAGGGTTTTATGGTTTCCATTTGCTGAAGCTAATTTACTTGAAGCTAATATACTTGTTTATAGTTGTTGTAAATTGATAAAAGGAGTAAGATTCTTAATCGGGTAACCCGAACCTACATATTTAACACCCGAACCCGACCCGAAAACTCAATTATCGGGTCGGGTCGGATATTCGGTGATCTTGTGCAGTCCTAATATAATCGTCCAGACTTTTTTTTTTTTTTTTTGATATCATATAATCGTTCAGACTTGAGACTTGATAAAACCCTAAACCCTAGCCCTCTCTTCTGTAGTCGCCTCCTTTCTCTTCTCTGAGTTGTCTCTTCTCTACTCTCTCTCTCTTACATCATCACACGAACACGAAGCCTCTCTTCTCTAGCCTGGAAACAAAAGCATCTGTGGTTTTCTCATCACTTGATTCTAGCATTTCAAGTAAATATTTTTTTTTCCTGTTTATATTTCAGTGATGCTTTTTTCCCCCGTTTTAGATGATTTTTTTTTCTGTTTATTGTTTATATTTCATTATTATGTTCTTCTTTTATGTACACGTAAATTGGTTGTTAATGGTTTCTGTTTGTTTTTTCCCCCTGTCAAGGGTGTCTTCTTACTTGGAAGACTAAGTCGTTGGTAATTGGTAGCTTGCTGTTTGTTGGACCTGCGGGTGTGTTCTATTTACTCATCTAAATCTGATTGTTATATTTATATTATATCTATATATATGCCCTTTTTTTGTGTACGGGACTGTTTTAAAAAAATGGTCTCCGGGACTGATTTTAAAAATTGGTGTACGAAAATTGGTATAATGTGTTTGCTGAAGTTTGTTTTCTATGTTTAATTGTATTTGTTTTCTATGTTTGATTGTATGATTATGATAGATTGATAGTATATAGTATGCTTTGGTTTTGTTTTATAATTTCTTGATATGGACATTATTTGAGTTCTTTTTTCTGTTTTTTCCCCTTGTTTCTGATCAGTTTAGGGATAATATAATGGACAAGTTTCTTATATCCCCACCTAGCCAACAAGGTTAAGTCAATGATTCTTCCCTCATTTATATAACACCTGAACCACCCCTCGAAGGCACTAAAAAGAGCTCCATCAGAGCTTGATTCATTCACAAAAGAATCCAATGAAAAAGATGACAAACCAACCCCCACCACCACTAAGAAAAAGCCAAATAGGAATTCCACACTATGGGGTCATTTTACAAGAATCAAGGGTGGGGATCCAAAAGACCCTAGGTGTACTTGTAATTACTGTGGGAAAGATTATGCTTGTGATATCAGGTTGTAACTGAGTAGGCCTCTCAAGCTCAACTTGTACTTGTACATTACCAGGCGTTACGACTCAATTTCAGCAGAAAGAAAATAAGAACATTAAAAAAAAGAGAGGGAAAAAGAAAAAGAAAAAAAAAACTCATAATAGAAACTTAAATAATAAGGGGAAATGGATGGGACTAGTCTAGGAGGTTTTGGGCACAATTTTGTGGACTACCTTATAGGATAACATTTCTAGAGCTTTTGGCCGATCATTTTTTTGAAGACTACCAATCATAAAAGATCATAATTAAAATGAATACGGATCATAAAAGAGTGATTAGTACCAATTGGGGCTAGCTCAATTGATCTGGGACTCAGGGGTGTGTGAGTGTGAGAGGGTTGGGCCATGGGTTCGAGTCCCAGGAGAGACAAAATAGGTATATTTTCGAAAAATAAAAAATAAAAAAATGAGTCTTTAAAAAGTCTTGAAAATATGATCCTACTAATATCATTTGCGCCCAAAAAATCCAATTCCCATCCAAATCCCAGTAAGTACATAGATAAAGCCAAGGCCGTGAAGATAGGTAGCCTTCACGGTGGCTATAACATCTGTGCTCCCATTATGAACCATTTGCCTGCAAGAAGGCCATCAAAAACAAGGATTACACAGGAACAACATTAGCCGAAAAACAAAAGATCAAACATTTAAACAAATTACTAAATTTTGAAATAGTATCCTGTAAAACAAAATGTACCTGAGGAATGACTCCTGTTTCAACATAGATGGGCCTGTAATTTAATCTTTTTTCCGACCATCAGAACGAAGGTCTTGAGCAATGCCACCTTGTATGAAATACTTCTCTCTCCCGATGATAACCTCACCATCTCTGCAAATGCATAAAATATAGAGTGATTATTAAATGATAGCTTATAGGAACCCTTTTGTTCATTGAGAATGACAAGGAACCCTCATAAGAAAAGGAGCAAAATAAAAGCACATATATAATACAATTGCTTTTAGATTCACACTAGCTGTAGCACTTGGAGCCTAGAACTGCCATAGCTTCATGAACCAGTTGTATAAGCATCTTATTTTAGAGTCGCTAATTTATTAACCAACTCAAATACACTCATTACGTAAAGGTTTCTCAAAAATTAACAGTCTCATTGCACTAAGAAAAGAGCACCCTTAAGTCTCCCCAAGGAAGACCGAAGATAACCTATGGAGTTTAAAAAAAAAAAAGGAGATGGAGAGACTTACTCGTTGAGTATTAGCTAAAAATATCTCCTTTTTCACCTTAAATTTGCAGTAATAGGAACAATAACAATGGTTGAGGATAAGCAATCGGGAGAGGCCTCTCACTGCTTTGTTAAGTTCTTATGTTCAGACTCTCTACTCGTTTCAATTTTAATAGGTTTTCGTTTGTTTCTCTGCCTCTCTAAATTGGAGGGTTTTTCGTCTTTTCATTTGAAAAATGGGCTAAAATTTCAAACTTTCTTCTGGACTATTTTTCACGAAAGGGTTCGAACATCGCAACTTAAATCCATCCCAAAAATAAAGCACAACTAAAATTGATACATTATAAAGTTCCAATCTTTCTAAAGACCTATCTGAATAAAACATAGTGAAATATAATGGCGCTTTTAGATCCCCATTTCCTTGCCCTAAAACCGCATTGTAAGTTCTGGTCTCTAGAGATTCTGAATTCGAAGCAATTCTCTTTCTTTTGGATGATTTACCAAAAATGGAAAAGAAAAAAACTGCCACAAATTTCACGTATGAGCACAATATTGAACTCTAAAAGTGGTAGAAACTTCCAATAATGGAGAAAATTGGGTTATGTGCAATAAAAAAAAAATGGGAAAAGCTTGATTGAATCAAATTGAGGACCTCTGGTTGGGATCATTGTTAGTAATCTTCGATACAGCTTGAGACTGACCCATATCTGCTCTAATTAGCCGAAATAGTTTCTGGAGATCGAGAAAAAACACGACAAGGGAACACTAATTATGATTTTGTTACAAGTGCTTCGAAAATTGGGGAAAACTTTTTGGGATGGATTTGGGTTGCAATGTTCGAACTCCATTTGTGAAATTAGCTAAGAAGATTAGTTTGAATTTTTAATATATTTTTCAAATAAAAGATGAAAAATACCTCCAATTTTAGACAGCCAGAGAAATAAGCGAAAACCTATTGAAACGAGTAGATGAACTGTATAATAAGAGCTCAACAAGACAAAGAGAGGCCTCTTCCGGTTGCTTGCCCTCGATTGTTGTCATCGTTTCGGTTACTACAATTTCAAGGTAGAAAATAAGTTATTTCTGGCTAGCATTAAAGGGTAAGTCTTTTTTTTCTTGGGACTCCATAGTATTCCTTGGTTAGAGACTTAATGGTGATTTTTTCTGGGTTTGTTTTGAATTTTTTAGGAACAGCTAAGTAAAGTTGAGGTTTCTAGGCTTTTGTGAGTTCATTTATGGGGTGGGAGTTTAACGGATTTTAGTGTTTGTATGTAGTTTTAGTAGATTTTGTTATGACTAGTGGGGTAAGCAGTGGACCAATGAGATTGTTAGTTTTTGAGGAACCTTTATATAATGAGTTTATTGGAGTTGGCTGGTAAATTGAGGCTCTTAAATAAGATGCTAATACTATTGGTTTCAGAAGCCATGTGAAAACAACAATTGTGTTATGTATGTTATGTTATTTTGCTCTTTTTATTATGAGGGTTTATTGTCATTTTCAAGTAACAAAAGAGTTTCCTAGAAGCTACAATTAATAATCACTTTGTATTGTTTGCATTTGTAGAGATGGTGGGGTTATCTCTTGGAGAGAAGCATTTCATACATGGTGGTATTGCTCAAGATCTTCGTTCTGATGGTCGAAAAAGATTAACTTACAGGCCCATATATGTTGAAACAGGAGTCATTCCTCAGGTAAATTATTTTTTAAGAATGCTATTTCAAAATTCAGTTATCTGTTTAAATGTTTTATTCTTTTTTTTTTGTTTTCCGGCTAATGGTGAGCGAAAGGTTTCTTGTTGCTATGTAATCCTTCTTTTTAATGGCTTCTTGCAGGCAAATGGTTCTGCAAGGGTCAGAATGGGTGGCACAGATGTTATAGCCACTGTGAAGGTATCTAACTATCTTTACGCCCTTGGCTTTATTCATTTACTTGTTGGGATTTGGACTGGGGGAAAAGGTTTTTTTTTGGCACAAATGATATTTTTAGGATCATTTTTGGGACGACTTTTTAAAGACTAGTCATTTTATTATGATTTGGATTCATTGTAATTATAATCCTTTATGATTGGTTGTTTTAAGAAAAGGAAAAAAACCACCGCTCAGCACCACCAAACCCCCCCTCCCCCCAAAAGAAAAGGAAAAACAAACCTAGTTTAGAAATCTTATCATATAAAGTAAGAGAGAACGTCATAAAATAACATTGTATTTCAAATTTTGTTTTACGAAACCCCAATGTGTTTTAAAAAATATGGCAGAACCCCCCTTGAATTTGATGTTTTATCAACAAAAACCTTGTAATTTGACTATTTTTGAAAATATGACCTCATATAAACCAAATTAGGAAAATTAATAAGAAATGACAAAATTTCTACTAAAGGTAGAATTTAGGTTTATAGTACATTTACTTTGTATTTAGATACATAGATAATTATTTGGAAACTATTTTATCATTTATGAGATCATTTGAAAATTATAAATATGGTTTGGAAACTAGTATAGACAATTTTAAAATTTATTTTAAGTTTAAATCTACCACTTATTAAGAGTAATTTTGTTATTTCCATCAATTTTTCTAATTTTGACGATATGATGAGGTCGAATTTAAAAAATAATCTAGTTAAAAGGTTTTTCGTAATAAAAAAATCAAATTTAAAGGGGCTTTACTATATTTCTTAAAATATTGGGGGTTTCATAAAAACAATTATGAAATAAAGGGTCATTTTACGATGCTTTCTCTAAAAAGTAATCACAAAATTGTGCTTAAAAGCTCCTAGACTAGTCCCATACATTTCCCCTTATTATTTAAGTTCCTATTATAAGTATTGTTTCTTTTCTTTTTCTTTTTTGTTCTAATATTCTTATTTTCTTTCTGATGAAATTGAGTCATAATGCCTGGTAACTATACAAGTGCAGGCTGAGCTTGGGAGGCCTAGTCAGTTACAACCTGATAAAGGAAAGGTTTCTATACATATTGATTGCAGTTCAACCGCAGAACCAGTTTTTGAGGTTGTGTACATTTTTCGTTGCCTTCTTATATATTTGCCTTGTAATTGAGGTTACAAATAAAAATTAGAATTAATACATGATATGTTAGAAATTGTGACCATAAACTCTTATGCTGAGAATATCTGGCATAACCTTTGTGAGTACACATTGCTTTAGCTCTACACACACTGTTCTTCTTGCTAATTGGGAAGATATCAAGTACTCACTCCCAATCATATGTTAGTATGGATGTGTTCGTGTTTCGAAAGCTAACATCTAGTTACATTTCAACAGGGTAGAGGGGGTGAGGAGTTGTCAACAGAACTCTCAGTTTCTCTACAGCGTTCTCTCTTGGGTGGGAAAAGTGGCTCAGGTTTGTGGGAAAAAGATGACCAACGGTTTGTTGATTTGTGCATGCCTTTTCTTGTCAGACAATGTCAGCATTTAATATGTTTGCACCTCTAGTGTTAATGTATGTTATTTGGTAATTTTTTTTCAGGTGCTGGAATTGATCTTTCATCTTTAGTGGTCGTTGAAGGAAAAATTTGTTGGGATCTCTATATTGACGGCCTTGTTGTTTGTTCAGATGGGAATTTGCTAGATGCTCTAGGTGCCGCTATAAAGGTAGTTCGTTGTTCTTATTATCAGATTTTTAACTTGTGCACTTCTCTATATCTAATTGTTGTTGACTAATTATTGGTATAGTATTATACAACCAGTTGGTCGTGTTATAGAAATATCAAGACTGGTGAAATGTTTTTCATTTGAAAAATGGCGACTCATTCTTGCATCACTTAGTTTAAAAATTTGGAATGGTTTCTGGATATGTAACATCTTACTTTGATATTGTGGCTGTCCTCTACCTATCCTACCTCTGTATTAGATTTTGCTTTTGGAGATATAGCTCCTACTTCTATATTAGATGTTGCTTTTGGAGATATAGCTTTTTTAGGCAGCTTCTGGGATAATTAACCCCATGATGTTGCAAACACATTTTCATAAAATTCAGAATTTTGTTCTGTTAATTTGTGGAAAGTTCAAACTAAAAACTATTTCACCCGATAGTTACAAAGAAAGAAAAAGAAAAGAAAGTGATGTTCCCAAAGGCTGCTTTGAGCAATACAGGCATCCCAAGAGTCCAGGTTGCGTCCAGTGCCTCAGGTGACGAGGATCAACCAGAGGTTGACATAAGCGATGAAGAATTTCTACAGTTTGACACATCTGGGGTCCCTGTCATAGTCACATTGACAAAGGTGACAGAATTTTACCTGGCTATTCTTTAGATCCAGTGGTTCTTGACACATGATTAAGTTCTTCAATGGGTTTCATAGGTGGGTAAGCACTACATTGCGGATGCTACTGCCGAAGAGGAATCTCAAATGAGCTCGGCTGTTTCAATATCTGTCAATAGGAAGGGGCACATATGTGGTTTGACCAAACGAGGCGGTGCAGGCTTAGATCCAAGCATCATTCTTGACATGATATCAGTGGCAAAACATGTAAGTGAGAAGCTAATGAACAAATTGGATTCTGAGATAGCAGCTGCAGAGGCTTCTGAGGATGAATCATGACATTAGAACATTTAATACCAGTAAGTTGGTCGGTTCAACAGGTGCTGAACAAAACTGTAGTTACTCTAGTCTTTCTATTTGGCAATTAACATACTGTAAACTCTGTTGTATGCTAAGTTGGCACCTTTTCAATCATAATTAGCATCAGTTTTTCATGAAAAGGTTACTATTGTAGAAGCATTGAAGTCTTGGTCCATGTTTGCTCATTTGGTTATAGAGATGCTAGTTTCTCAATTAACAAAATCTTGGATGTTGGCTATGAAAGTCTTGGGATTTTTGTTATTATTGTTTTAAGATAAATGTTATCACTAATATTGAAAATTATCCGGTTGAAACCTCTCATTTGCTTGCTATGAAGTATGGAATCTTGATCCTCAATCAGTTTTTGTAGAAACTTTCTTTAGCTATCTTGGACCATATTTTGGACTCTTTCAAAATCCCAACAAAGATTTGTTTTCATTTAATAAGATTTTGGATACTCTTCCTAAATTCTTAGGGATGGTTGGGAGGTAAGTCGATGGCATTGAGAGAGAGCAACGAAACTGTGTTGTCGTGGTTTTCATTTAGTTAGGCGTATTGCTATAGGGCATTGTGCCTCGCATCACATGACGTGTTTGCTAGTAACTAGTTGATTATAGTTATAGACTTGGTCTCACATATATCACTTGATATATAATTATAATTAGTCAATAACGGGCAAACATGTCATGAGATGTTAGGTATCATATAGTGTGCCCTATAGCATTACTCTTTTGTTAGCTCAGTCGGTATTTGGGTTTGATTAGGTATAGGAATATTGGGGGCTTGGAAAATGGGGTGATCAAGTAAAAAGACTTTGGTCACAAAACTAACTCCTAATCTTCAATGAGTTTCAATTTTGTACTTTTAGATGCTTTCTATATAAATGATGAACTAGTTTGAAAATCTTTTATGATGAAAACAAATAAGAATACTCTCAAATAATATAGTAGCAGATAACAAACAAGATTCATAAATTGTGAATTCGTTCGTTTTATCTATTTTTTTCTTCAATTTTCAATCTTTTACCAATGCTAAAGTAATATTGCTGTGAATTGTTGTTGTTGTCTGATCTAAAAGATCTGATTTGCTTCAGTTAAAAACCCATCTACTTTCTTGGATAAAGCTGCCATTACTTCACCAGCATTTCCAACTCCTCTCTTTGTTTTAGAAATCGAAAGCAGCATCAACATTTAGCAAAGAACCTCTTCACGGAGCATGCCATTTCTTAACCACCCGAATAAGTTGTTGAGAACCATTATTCATTCCAGTACAAGTTTTTGCTTTTCTGGAAGAGTTCAAATAAGAGGTTGTCCAATCCAGCTCTGCGGCAGCTGACTCTTGTTTTTGTGGTTCTCACATTTATCAGAGAATAAAAATGAAAAAAAAAATGTGACATAAGAAGATGTGATCCATAGGTCTATTGGGGAATGAAGAAGCAAGAAATTTAAGACTAGTTTAGCTGATTCTACGCATGATTAGAATGGTTAGCCTCTTGATTCTTACTCTGATCCTTGACAAAATTGTCCACCCCTTTTTTGGGTACCAAATAATGGACATGACTATATGATCCAAACGCATCCTTGCGATATTATTATCTTAAGCGACTTGGCCCGAAAATATGGACCAGTTATTCAGCTTCAGCTAGCTTTTTCACTTTCATCATGCTTACAAATATATAGGACGGAATAAAGCAAGATAAGATTTGGTTAGAAGATATGCCAGACTGGTCGTTGTCTGATCTAAAATATCTGATTTGCTTCGTTCTTTTTTTGATAAGGACTTTCCCTTTAAAAAGAAGGAACAAGAGGACATGGGAAAATGTTGTTTAGTTGTAATAATTACGATTACAAATGGATGAAAAAGGAAGATTTGTTAGCTAGTATGGACGATGGTACTTGAAAATCATACTACAGCGAAAGGTCACTAAGACATAGGAAGAAAGGAAAAATAGCTTTGCAGAAATCTGGAGGAAGAATCTCAATTCAGCTCTGGGCTTTTCGCAAAAACCTTGAGGATGAATCCGAAATCTAGCTTCGACCTTACCTTCAAATTGCCGTTTCAATCTAACTCTAGCGAATAGCAACTCTAGATGAGAAACAGTTACCTCTTCCAGCTCTGGCGAATATGGCACAACAAGGTACGAAGACTCCACTACTCGATTATATTTCTGAAATTGGTTTTGGGTACCTGTTAGTAAATAGCGAATGGTATATGGATTAGAACTGGTGTATGTAGTAACTTGAAACCATAAATTCGTTCGAAACTAGTTAGAATTGGTAACCTATAACTTGTTGATAGTAATCATCTGATACTTAGTTCTGATTTGGTAACCAGTAACCAGTAACTGAAAACCAGTGATTGGAAACGAGTTCTCAGCTGGTAACAAAAAATTGATAACCAGTTCTCAGTAGGTAGCTAGTAATTGGAAACCAGTTCTCATCTGGTAACAAAAATTGGTAACTTATTCACATCTGATAACTTGTTATCATCTGGTATGCAGTAATGATCCAGTAACCAGTAATTAAAAACTATTTATTAGGTGGTAACCATATTAAATGATACTGAAAAGAAGACTAAAAAATAAATAAATAAATAACTAAAAAGAAGACTTGGAGAGGTTGGAACCCTCCACATGAAGAAATGGGCTAGCTAACCAAACCAATAGGCTATCTAGCATTTAATATTTCTTTTCTCTTTTTTTTTTTTAATATCTTGGGAGCTTTTTTTAGTTTTACTTTTTAATGAGAAAAAGACTGATAAAATGATTGTTGCTAGTGTTCCTCAAAGACAATTTCCGTAAAATTTTTGAGTAATTGTACAGCATCTTAGACTTCGTCCCCGATGAGAACGACAATCGGTGGGTTGCTTCTTTTGTTCAATTGAATGAATTAAAACATGGGTTAAGTGTAAAAAAATAAAAAATAAAAAACGCTTGAATTATGACATTTTACATTTTTAATGCTATCTTTTAGTTTGTACAAAATTATATTTTTATATTTAAAATCTTTGCAAATGTTTGCCCTTTAGGTTCAATTGACTGAAAAAGTTCACACTATACACGAAGTCTAAATTGAGAATTTCGTATTTTTGCTTACAAACACTCAAAAATAAAATGCACTAAAAATTGATTAAACAGTGCAAATCATTTAATTTCTACACAATAGAAATATATTTATAGAGATTTCAAATGTTGAAGTATAATTTTACACAAGCTAAAAAATATAGTTCAAATTGTAAAAACCAAAAAAAAAAAAAATCATATTTCTAAGTTTTTTTTTTTTTTTTTTTTTTTTTTTTTTTTCAAACTCTTGAAACATAATAATTAAGTTGATATACAAGATTTTGTGAATAAATTTGGCATGCATAATATGTCAGATGAAAGGCATAGTATAGTTTCTCCTCTCACAAGTGTAGGAAGAAATGAAAAATACGAAGATGAATTCAGGGATTTAAGTTCGTTGCTCTAGGTTGATTCATAGGTGTAATTAAGAAAATATTTGAAAAAAAAAATAGACATCTTAGGATCACTACGACTAATATAAAACATCGACCTTTTTTGTTTTTTGTTTTTGTTTTTGTTTTTGTTTTTTGGTACAGAATATACACCCTCTTTCAGTGGACATAATTCTGTGTTACAATTGATATATTTCCGCTTCCAAAAAAAAACAAAAAAAGGTAATTGATATCTTTCTCATTTATCATGTATAAAGTTATAAACCCCGTAGAAACAAGGGAACCCCAAAAAGAGCGCGAGGATAAGTCGTTGGCTACTTTGCTGAAAAATAAGCTTGAAAAGTATGGTTCTGGTGTCGATAGCAACACTCTTGTCTTGATCACTCAAGAACCATGTTGAAGCATTGAATACGACAGATCATTGTACCAAAAGGAGGTAAATGACACTGGCTGCCTGACTTGGAGAGACAAGACTTAAAAGATCTCAAAAGTCATCGATGTGGTATTCAAAGTTTTGGGAGTGCTACTAAACTTGTATATCTCCCACTTTTAACAGAACCAAACACTTGATGGTAGTGTCCATATTATCAGGGCAGCAAGGATTAAAGAGCCACATATTTCTGTTTTGGCACCACACGCGCGAGAAAACATGAAAAGAAAAAGGCTTGACCCGCGGGGAAGCTAGAAAAGGTAGTGCAGGTCGACACCTCTAAAATAATGACATGTTGCTATAATTTGTGCAACAAATTCAATTTATAGCGGCATACATACTCTTCAAAAAATATCCAGCCAAAAAAAAAAAAAAGAACCAAAATTCACCGAAACATTATGGGGTTATCTTCGTTTCCATTCTTACTCTTGTTGGTTCATCTTTACTTTGCTCGTTCTTTAGTCTCAACGCTGCAGAGAACTGATTGCCATACCCATGAGAGCTTGGCTTTGTTACAGTTTAAGAAGAACCTCAACATTAACAGCTTTGCTTCTAGAGATCCTCATGCTTACCCAAAGACTGCATCATGGAAACTGCATACGGAAGGAGAAAATAGTAGTGCTGATTGTTGCTCCTGGGATGGTGTTGAATGTGATGGTAAAACTGGGCTTGTGCTTAGCCTTGATCTTAGTAGCAGCTTACTCTACGGTTCTATCACCTCGAACAGCAGCCTCTTCAATCTTGTTTTTCTCCAGAGGCTTGACCTTGCTGACAATAATTTCAACCTTTCCGAAATTCCATCCAGAATTGCTCATCTTTCAAGGTTAACATATCTCAATCTCTCGAATTCTCTATTTTCTGGTCAAATTCCATCGGCAATTTTGCAGCTTTCCGGCTTAGCTTCCCTTGATCTTTCTCAAAATGTGGAAATTTCTTCTGGAAGACAACTTTTGGAACTGAAAAATCCCAGTCTAACAAGTTTAGTTCAAAACTTAACTAACCTAGAACAACTTTTTCTTGGTGATGTAAACATAACATCTGCAGTGCCTGAAACCATTGGAAATGTGTCTTCTTTGACAACACTCTCTCTCCAAAAATGTGGCTTGTTTGGTGAATTCCCACCTAGAATCTTTCAGCTACCAAAATTACAGTATCTTAATGTCCATAGCAATCAAAATCTCACCGGGTTTTTACCGGAATTTCGCTCAAACACTCCCCTAAAGTCTCTGAGTCTCAGGGGCACAATTTTCTCTGGCGAACTGCCTGCTTCAATTGGGAACTTAAATTCCTTGAGAGAGCTGGATGTGAGAGGCTGCAATTTTTCAGGATCTATCCCATCTTCATTTCGCAACCTTACCTTCCTCACAGGTTTGTACCTTTCACGTAACTCCTTTACGGGGCACATACCTTCTTCTTTGTCAAACCTCACGCAGTTGAGTTACCTATCACTTGCTGGCAACTATTTTGATGCCATGACATTGTCTTGGATAGATAAGCTAACAAAACTCACTGTCTTGGATTTTGACAACATGAACATAAGTAGTCAGATCCCATATTCTATTGCAAACCTGACCCAATTGTCCATTTTGCACCTGTCCTTAAATCAATTAACCGGATCTTTCCCATATTGGCTTATGAACCTGACACAGTTATCGCAGCTACACCTTTCAGGCAATAACTTACAAGGTCAAATTCCAAGCTCAATCTCAGGTTTCAAAAATCTCGAACAACTTGACATTTCTTGGAATAACGTTAGTGGAGTGGTAGAGTTAGACACTTTTCTTGAGCTCAAAAATCTAACTCTACTCCAGTTATCAGGCAACAACTTCTCAATTTTGCTTCCAAAAACCGGTTCAAATGTTACTATTCCAAAGTTTCAAGTTGTAGGATTGCGTTCATGCCAGTTAACAGAGTTCCCGAATATACTAGAAAACCAAAATGAATTATTTTGGTTAGAATTGAGCAACAACAACATTCATGGATTAATACCCACATGGATATGGAATGGAAGCAAAGAATCGCTGCAATATTTGGACCTGGCCAACAATTTCCTGACGGGCTTTGAACAATCTCCAGTTTTCCTCCCCTGGTCCGCATTACGAGTTCTAAGACTCAGCTCCAACATGTTGAGAGGGCCAATCCCAATTCCTTCACCAACAACCGAGATTTTCTTGGCCTCGCAAAACGAACTCAGCGGGGAAATTCCTCGAACACTTTGCGATCTGAAATCACTCGGTACACTGGATTTGTCTTACAACAACTTGAGTGGCTTGCTTCCTCAGTGTTTGGGCAACTCTGCCAATTCCCTGTCATTCTTGAAGTTAAGAAGCAACAACTTCCATGGCACAATCCCCCTAATGTTCACAAAGGGCAGCAACTTAAAGATGCTGGACCTGAGCCTAAACAAGTTTCAGGGTCATCTTCCAAGGTCATTGGAAAACTGTACAATGCTAGAGCACCTTGATATTAGCAGTAACAAGATAAATGACTCTTTCCCTTTCTGGCTGGGAAACCTTCCTTACCTAAAAGTTGTCATCCTACGTTCAAACACATTCCGGGGAGTAATAACAAGCAGTTTCGAAAACAATCAAAGCTTCAGAAGCTTACATATTATAGACCTCTCACACAACCATTTCAATGGTGAAATCCCAAGAAATTTGTTGCAGAGCTTGGAATCTATAAAGTCCGTGGCCATGGAGAAGCTAACGTACATGCAAGAAAACAAGTATCTATCAATCGAAATCTGCGGTTGGATTGCACAATTCCATTACTCATTCACATTAACGAACAAAGGCACAGAGATAGAGTACGCAAAGATCCAAACCTTTCTCACCGCCATTGATCTTTCGAGCAACCGCTTCGAAGGTCGAATTCCGGACTGTGTCGGCGATCTACAAGGCCTCTTCTCCCTCAACCTCTCGAACAACGCTCTCACTGGTCCGATTCCGCCATCGCTGGGGAACATGTCAACGCTCGAGTCCTTGGACCTTTCTCATAACAGGCTCTCCGGAGAGATTCCTCCACAGTTGGCGGAGCTGAGCTTCCTTTCGTCCATGGACGTCTCTTACAACCATCTCACGGGTCATATACCTCAGGGGACGCAGTTCAGCACTTTCGAGAGTGGGTCGTTCGATGGGAATTGGGGTCTGTGTGGGAAGCCATTGTTGAAGGAGTGCCAGAGTTCTGAGCTCCCGCCAACGCTACCAACGGTTGACGAAGACGAAGATGAAGATGAAGATGAATGGTTTGGATTCGGTTGGAAAGTGGTGTTGGTTGGGTATTCAACTGGGCTTGCTATTGGGCTGGGCTTCAGTTTGGGCTTCACTTCATGGGCCCAACTCAACTGCATTGTTAAAAACTGTGGTAGGACCCAGTAGGATGCATGCCAATGGCCCAATGTATAAATTCTCAAGTAGAGGTAATTGGTCTACCTCATCAGAGCATTACTATTTATCAAAAAAGTTGAGTCTTTCTTACTTCTTAGCTCGTTAGGGCCAGTTTGGTAGAGTTGTAAATTCTAAAAAAACACTTTTAGCTGTACTTAAGAAAAAATTCACTGTAGCGTAAAGTACTTGAGTGTTTGGTAAATTGAAATTGAAAAGTATTGTGACTGGAAGAAAAAACTGTATTAGAGTGTTTGGTAAACTGTATCACTGAACTGCTCTGCCGTAGAAATATAAAATGACCAAAATAGATATCTTGTACAATTATGCATATTTTGCAAAGAGCCAATTAAATAAATATGTTAATAGACATTTTTTATAAATATTTTTACAAAATATTTGTTTATATGAAAATAATTCAACTAAATTTATTACTTATCATTTAACATAAATTTCATAAATAAAATTTTGAGAATAACATAAAGAATATTGAAAATAAAATAGATAATATTAATATGTATTTTTTCATTTCAAATACACTTAAGTCAAATAAGTGTTGATGAGAATTAACACATAAAATAATCCAAGTCCTCGTCAAGTTGATATATAAAATAATGCATAGCTCAAGAAAGAAAAAAAAAAAAAAGAGTTGCGAATCCACTTTCTAAGTATGCTATTATTAAACTTGCAGCAATTAGATCTCTTAAGTTGTCCCTCTTTTGTGAGTTTGAGGCACTACTTACTTGGTATTCTTCTTCAATATTAATCGCCGATTGATCATTTGCACAATAATTTGGATTGTCCCTAATTTTCTCAAAATGACGATCATGTTGAGCATGTCTCCGAATATAGTTATGCAATGTCATTGTAGCAATTACTATTTTCGCTTGTGCGGTGAATAGATAGCTAGGTATGTCTCTTAATATTTTCTATCTTTTCTCAACACTCCAAAAGTCTGTTCAATAACACTCCTAAAAAAAGAATATGCTTGGTTGAGTACTTCTTTATAACCTCTAGGTTGGGGACCATCCTGAAATTGTGGAAGATGATACCTTTAATCTTTATATGACCATAAATATCCTTTCATTTGCAGATATCCTAATATTTTTCTATCAAATACAAGATACATAAATGATTAAAAAATTGATAAAAGCTTAATAACAAGGATATATATATATAGGTTGCCAATCCAATAGGGTTTTTTTTTTTTACCTATGTGCAGGTATTTTTTTTTTAGCTGTTGGATCATCATCTAATAGTGATCCAACGGCTATAATGAGGTGCATGAAAAGATATGCATCATTATTGTTATTTCTCTCTCTTACTTTTTACTATTAAAAAATATGCATAATGAATTTTCATTGGCCAAAACGAGAAGAAATGAAGGTGATGTTATATATTTATGAGATGATGGTGAATGTATTTAGATTGGTAATGAAGGAAAGAATCCAAAGAGGTACAAATCAAATAAGTTATATCTTTATTTTTCATGTTTATGTATTACTTGTTCTATAAATAAAATACATCAAAAGTTTCTGGAAATGACCAAAGACTGAAAAAAAGACATCAATCTCATAACTTTCCTTTGTTTTGTTGTAATTTCTTTATCAAGAACCATGAAAATACGACTGTTTATTTTGTGTCTTGTTTAACTAGAATTGTTTCTCAATGATCATGAGCCAGAAAAAGTACAAAATACTACTAGAGCTGAACAAGCAACAACTTGTACATACATATAAGGAAAAGCAAATGATCACAAATGTTGAGAATGTAGGAATTATTGCGATTCTCATAATCCAAGTCTATTTAGAACGCTCTGTTTCTTGTCAAGTGATAAATGTTAAACTTATATGGAACTTTGGATGGTCCACGAAAAGTTTGTTTAAGATGGAAGAATTTTCCACCTCTTTTTTATCCTACTTAATTAGGCAATATGCAAACCAGCATTTCTCTATTCTGTCACCTATACTATACTTTCGATTGCCTTCCATTGGCTTCTGTTTGGCAAGCAAAGAGTGCAGATTTATGTCAACTAGATATTCTCAATCTAGATGAGCACTTGGAACTACCAAAGAACATTGGATCAACCAGTTATCATAATTTGTTTTTTTAACAGATTTTCCAAAATGGGCTAATCTTCCTCAGCTATGGTTGATTCTCTTCATCCAAGTTTGACCTAAATTAGAATCATGGGTCCGTTCAGCTTCCAGAATTTATCACAACATAACCAAAGTTACAACCAGATTTTACTACCACGGTCATTAATAGGTATCATCTCATGATCCTCAAATAAATGACATTCATCTAGCTCTATGGTACATCTTCTTTTTCAGGCTTGCTTTCAGGACAACTGACATAACGGATGGCCCTCTTTTTATATTCAGAGCTCTCCACATGATAACAGCAAAATTAGATATAGGAGATGTAGCCCTTAGTAGAGGTACGTCTAGCTGATCATATATCCCGATTGGCTACCAAATAATTGTTTCTCATTGAAAATACAGATATAAGCAAAACGTTACTGTATGAAAAAGGCCTCATATATGAATTCACATCAACTAAAGAATACCAATCACGTTCCCAATAATTGGCCTTTTTTGGTGCATAACACTAAGTTACAATTACAAGAGCTGTTTGTTGAGATTACAAACTAACACCACCCAAATTCTAAGCAGCAATTGTTTCAAATGTCACCAGGCCTCAAGATCACGAGGTTTCTGCTAGAGATCTCACTGCAGTTCACAGGAAAGAGAAGTATATATATATATATATATATGGAAATTAAATTTCTCTAACAACCAACATGCCAAAGGAAAATTTCATTTACTACTTGTATTTGATTGATGAACTGAAAAAAAAAAAAATAACCTTCTTTATGAAAGAAAAACGATAGCAAATTACTAACTAGTCTAAGTGGCTCACTATATGAGAAGTTTAAAGTAACATCTCGCGCTAAAGGTTTCAAATTTAAGCTCGATTTTATGGCAAATTTTTATTAGTCTTATCTCAGTACGAAGCAACTACATATTAAAAAGAACAAAAATAAATGAAACCCAAAAAGTATCTTGCAAGTACAACCACCCACCCCTAAGGTCAGGGTACATACCTCTAGCTTGGGTCCAGAGCTATACCATACAATTCCAAGCAAAAAGAACCAACCCATTTGATAAAAGAAAGTTGCAGGCTTCATTTTCTGTTGGAAAAATGACAAGAGATGTATAGAAAACGCAATCAACCCAATCCAATGTGCTTTTGAACTTCCCCAATCTCCATATCTTCATAACATTGCCATTCCAGCAGGCAGAAAAATGGTTAGGACTTTAGACTAGTCTTTGCTCTCTCCACTTCCTCAACCACCATTTCCTTTACTGCTCTTATAAGGCCCCTTGTAATCCCATCGAGATGTAAACCCTTCTCTTTCATTCATAGTGATTTCTCCGCTGTCTCCCAATCCAAAGCCTTAAGGCACAGAGACTGGATCAATTTATTGTACTCATCAACATTAGGTTGAACCCCATGATCTTTCATCTCAGCCAACAACTTTAGCGCCTTGTCGAAATCTTCGAGTTTGCAATACCTGCAAATAAGTGTATGGTAAGTCACGGGATTCAGTTTAGAATGCTTCTTTTTGGCTTTTGATAAGATTTTACAAGGCTCCTCCATCTGAACTCTACAGTTCATCAGAGGCAGAAAACGTCCAAGTGGGCACTACTAATTTCGCGGAAACTCACTGAAACTTGTTCAATCCCATCCAAAGGAGCAAAATTGTTCATCTGGGCACCACCATTTTGGGCGAAAGACTCCGGAAATGGGTCTGCTTCTGGCGAAACAGAATTCAGACAAATGAGGCTCGGAATCAGTGAGGTAAGTCGAAACTTGGGAGAAGAGTCTAGGGTTTTGGAGAGAAGAGGATCTAGAGGGAAAGACTGGCGTTGAGGAAGGAGAAGAATGAGGTAAATGGGTGAGGGTTTTAGAGGAAAGTGATTGGGAGTGTGGGGTTTTAGAGAACTCAGGTGATGCGCATTTGGAGAGAGAGGCTCTCGCCGCCACAAAGGACCTCCACATCGTTCTCACTCGGTCACT
Organism: Trema orientale; assembly: GCA_002914845.1. Taxonomy (NCBI): domain Eukaryota; kingdom Viridiplantae; phylum Streptophyta; class Magnoliopsida; order Rosales; family Cannabaceae; genus Trema; species Trema orientale. The sequence continues at coordinate 44,545 of JXTC01000861.1, forward strand.
CCCTCCCTCCCTCCCTCCCTGGTAGTCGGAGCCGTTTGGGTTTGTATTTGGGGGCGCAGAAACCGTACAAGTGAAGGGAACAACGAAATGGGTAATGGGTCGGGTGGTTGGGTAATGGGTCGGGTCGGGTGGGTTGGTAATGGGTAATGGGTATGAGGGTATAGTAGCGCCTTGTGTCCAAACAGACACGAAAGCTTCCATATTATTCTACACATTCTATTTGGGTATTCGTCGTGACTGAAAGTTCAATAAGACGAAGGAGAAGGAGAAGAAAGCAGAGCAGAGAGCACAAAAACCTCAGAAACGATGTCGTTGCAGAACGACGACAACCACCACCACCACCAACAACAACAACAACAACAACAACAACTCACTGGTTTGTCCAATTTTCATTTATTTTTTCTGGAGAAGAAGACTTTCATTTTCGTCCTATTTTCCCGTGTTTGTATTATATTTTATGTGACTAATTAAGATTTTTTTTTTTAAAGCTTAGGTTTTCAAATGGGTAGGTTTAGCTTGAATCGTTTGGTTCAAATATCACATAATTAATTGAGAATGGGGTTCAGGGTTTATAATTACTTTATTGAATGGGGATTAGGTTCCATGGATTGGGTTCTTTGCTTACAAAACTAGTTAACTTAATTCACTCAGTCAAATGAATCGACAACTAACAAAAATTATTGGGTTTCTAGGGTTTTGTTCTATTTTTTTACCCGTTGTGCTTTTAGGGGATACTCCATTCATGGACTTCCCTTCTATACTTTATTATCATTTTATTTTTATTTTTATTTTTTCTATGTGATCTGCAGTTATAGAAGCATGTAAATTTTCAGTGTTTTCTTTCTAATATTACATGGACATGATTGCTTTTAGCTTTAGAAGAAAAGAATATGCATGTATATATATTTATAATATGGTTGTTCTCCTGTACTTGGTTTTCTAGGTGTGGAACACACAGTTGATGGGAACTCTCAATCCAGTGCTGAAGTAGGATGGTATATTCTCAGTGAAAATCAAGAGCATGTTGGTCCCTATGTGTCTTCAGAGTTGCTTGGTGAGTTTTGTATGTGGTACAAATTTGCATAATATGAGACACTGTTGCATCTTCGAAATATGGTTCAGTTTCCTGAATTTCAGTATTAGTATAAAAACCTGAAAGATTGACTATCCTGTCTTTTTTTCTTTGGCATGACAACTTCCAATATTGTTACTTTAAGTTTAATATTTAGTTCATGAAATTTATTGGTGCCCATTTTGAATTTCAGTTCTACCAGTAGTCAATAGCACGATTTCAGCAATTGTTCCATCTGTATCATGTTCAATTGGTTTAATGAGCTATTGAACCATCTCCTTTCCTTACTAACTTCGCCTGGACAGAGCATTTCTTGAACGGGTACCTCACTCCAAGTACACTCGTGTGGTCTGAAGGAAGGAGTGAATGGCAACCATTATCCTCTATCTCTGAACTGATGGCATTCATATCGCAACAAGGAGCCACTGATTCTAGTATGGGTGGAGTCTTTTCCGCTTTATTTAGAAATATTGTGAGGGAGTGGTCCTAGTATTTTCATGACTATGACATTTAACTTACATGTAATGTGGTATGCAGTGCCCTCCAACGATGACGAGTTTGAGAAATGGCAGAAGGAGATTCGAGAAGCTGAGGCAGAGGCAGAGGAAGAAAATGGATCTCTTTCCACCAGTTTTGGTGGAGCATTGGTGGAAGGCGATGACAGACCTTCGACGCCACCAGAGGGTGAAGAAGAATTCACCGATGACGATGGGACTACCTATAAGTGGGATCGAGGTCTTAGGGCGTGGGTTCCTCAGGTTGTGCTTGGTTACTTATATTCTTTAGAGGTGTTCTTTTTCTTTTTTCTTTCATTATTTGAAATATGTTGAATTGAGTCACGGAAGTAATATCTAAGAAGTTATTTAACTAAAAACGTATCCGTGCCTGCTTATTAATGATGCAATGATTCTTCCCTTTCGAGATTTCTCCAAGGTCTCCTACTAGATCAATAGAATAATCATTACTTTTAGTGCTGTATGCTTACCTTTTTTTTTATTTTTCCTTTTCTTTTAAGGGCATCATTAATTAATGTGGTAAAAACTTCAGCTTACAATGCACTGGTTATAGTTGTCAGAGTTTGTCTATCAATGAGGAGACACATGAAAATCTTTTACTTAGGCATCTGTCTTATTATGGTAAAGGATAAAACTTTGAATTCCATCAGTTTTTAGCTTTTCCTAGCTTTCTCGTTTAGCAGACGTACTATGGTTCTTCAAGGCTCATTGGTCAATTTCTTGTTACTAGCTGCTGTTTTCTATCTTTTTGGTAACTTTTTTCTGGGAACAGCAACATGTAAGCTTTACTAGTGTTCAACACTTTGGCGGGCTTTTAGCTTTTTGGAAAATATGTCGTCAGTTGCCACTTGCATTTTGCAACCATCACCCTCTTTTTAGAACACACTACTCATCAAAGGCCAAAGGCCAGGATCTCTTTTTTTCATTCGGAACTCTATTAGTTGTATTCATTTGGAACTCTATTTGTTGTATTTGGATCCATCTAGTTACGTTTTTGTATTTATTAGGACTCCTCTCTTATTTGGATCCAACTAGTTATGTTTTTGTAGTGAGGTATATTACATGATATTGATACTGTGAAACCATTGAGAACCTATCTGACAAGATAATGAGTGGTACTTGTGATTATGGCTTTGAAGGTTAAACGTGCTAATTGAAATCTAACTTTTTTGCCCCTGTGCTAGTCTCTTTATTATCTCAAGTCATGAAAGTTTGGTTTTGAATGTATTTTCAATTGAATGTACATGAAACAGGATAGCACATTTGGCAGAGGTGGAGAATATGGGGTAGTAGACATGACTTTCCTAAAAGAAGAGGAGGTCTTTTCGACTGTCAATACTTCTAATGTTTCTGCAAGCGAAGAAGATAATGCAACTGTAAATCTACCTGATTCCTCTACAAACAAAGTTGATGATAACAGTGATGTAGAGCAAGGAAAGCAAAATGCTAAGAGAAAATTATTGGACAAGGAAGCTGCTAAGAAGGTCTGTGATTTTTTTCTTGTACTATTGTATATATGTATGACTTCAGTATTGTTATTATTATTATTATTATTATTATTATTATTTTACTTTTTAGTATCAACATTTTCCTTTGCATGAATTTCGAACAACATGACCAATGTTTTGCGGAACTCATCAGATCCTTCCCGTCTGTCTTCTTTTTTATATTTGCTTTTGCAGGAAGCCAATAAGCCTCCTGATAGTTGGTTTGAATTAAAAGTCAACACTCATGTCTATGTGACTGGGTTGCCTGATGACGTTACGGTTGATGAAGTAAGCTTTCGTCATTCTTAATTCTTGTCTGAGCATACTACTAGTGGCAATATGCTAATATGGGTGTTCATTGCAGGTGGTAGAAGTATTCTCGAAGTGTGGGATAATAAAGGAGGTAATTTATTTGCTTTAATTAAACGAGTTAGTTGTCATCTTTTAATTCAATGTAGTCAAAATGTTTGTCCTGCATATGAAAATCATGGGCAATTTGACTTTTTCTTTGTAATATCAGATTTTTAGAAGTTCTGGTTCAATATGGAAATGATGTTTGTCGTTTCAATGCTTTTTGTTCTCCGGTACTCTATTAATTAAGAATCTGTGATCTCTAGCTTTTGTCCATTGCCTGTGCGGAAGAAAGAAACATATTTTCGTAAATATCTATTTATATGCATAAAATGCCAAAAGAAAGGACATTTGATTCAACTCCCAAGAGCCAAGGGTGGTCGAAATGGCAAGGCGCTCTACTTTAAGGCCTTCTCTCACTTAAGGAGGGTGAGGTTAAGAGTTCGAGCCCCCATGTTGCCCTTGGGAGCCCAACCGAATGGGGTGGCTCTAGGAAGTAACCTCATCTGCCCTTTTTTTCACCAAATAAAAATGGACATTTGATTTAAAAAAATATATATGGAAATGATGTTTGGGCTTTGTTTCTCTTTTACAGAACCAATATGTTGTAGGTTCTTATTATGCCTCACACACACTTGGCCAGCAAAGTATGTTATTCTTTTGAACAATCAAATTTGCCCATCTCAATAAGCTTATTAAAATAATCTTTAGGACCCGGAAACAAAGAAGCCTCGTATAAAGCTGTATGTTGACAAAGAGACTGGAAGGAAGAAGGGAGATGCACTCATTACATATCTGAAGGTAATAACTTTCATATGTGCTTTGAATCTGGCGTTTGAATTTTTTTAGGCTTTTCTTTTTATTCATTATTTTATGTGTACTTTAGGAACCTTCAGTTGCTCTGGCATTGCAAATTTTGGATGGAGCACCTTTACGTCCTGGTGGCAAGATTCCTATGACAGTAACCCAGGCTAAGTTTGAGCAGAAAGGTAGCTGCTCTGATTCTTGTCACTATATTACTATATTAGGGTGCAATTGATTTCACTTATGCTATTGCTTCATTTCGCACCTTGCATTAGATTTTATTTTATTGTCTATTTTTTATGAGTGTACTGTAAATAATAAACAATAATTAATACTATACTAACAAGGTTCCTTCTTTTTGGTCCTTATGGGAACTTACAATACAGTGAGCCATTAATGAATTTCCATTATTTAACGCAGGGGATACATTTATTTCCAAGAAAGTAGACAACAAAAAGAAAAAGAAACTTAAGAAGGTGGAAGATAAGATGCTTGGATGGGGTAGGTTCTTATGTTACTCTCTTAAATGCTGTATTGAGTAGTTCAGTGACCTTATATTGCTCGTTTCTTCACTTTTTCACTCTGTTTTGCTTCTTAATTTAATCTTGTTGAATGTAGCTTATTATGTTAGTTAATATTGTTCTGGAGTCAAATCTAGTGATCCAAATCCAATTGGAAATGTGCATGAGAATTGGTATCCCTTTGTCTAATGGTGTATTGCTCTTATGAAAATGGCTAGAGTCATTTAAATTGCCTGATTTCTAGTGAAATGTTATCTTTCTAATTGATGACGATTTATACTTATCAAGAAATTGATGATGATATCAGATCAGAGTTGGTGGCAATTCGTTTCTTCAATCTGAGTTGTATATTTGTTTATGAATCTTTTAGAATTTTTCTCGTGTTCTCGTCTTCTATTCTTGAAGACATTTTCTAATTTCAGCTTTGTTTAGTGTTCCGATCTCAAATTATGCATTGTTTTCCTTATGTTTCACCAAACCATCAACACATCAAATTTTCTTTATGTGACATAGGTGGCCGTGATGATGCAAAGTTGTCTATTCCAGCTACTGTCATTCTTCGCTACATGTTCACTCCTGCTGAAATGAGGGTAAGTTAAGGAATGTCTATGTTATCTGTGATTTCAAACTCTCTTCTCCTCAGTAACGATTTACTGGTCCTGCTGCACTCTAGTTGTAAGTTGTAACACATTATTTGATACTAACAAAATAATCTACCGGTTACGCTTGCTGATGGAGAAGGAATAATTCCTTTTCTTAACTTGTGTACTCATTCTTTCGGGAGTTTCTGGATTTAATGTTTTGTTTTCTGCATGATTCTGTCCATCTTCACAGATCACGATTGTAGAAAAAATAGATGCATTGCCTTTCCTTAATACGCAGTCTTTAACTATATGTACCTGTTCACTTATATTAAATGATATTAAAGATGCTGGAACAAAATGCTGAATAGATGCATTGCCTTTTCTTAATACGCAGTCTTTAACTATATGTGCCTGTTGACTTATATTGAAATGATATTAAAGATACTGGAACAAAATGCTGGTAATATTGACTACTTTTATTCAAGTGAAATTAAAGATATTAAAGATGCTTGAGAAAAATGCTGGCAATATAATGCCATCCTAATTGTAATAAGTGGTATCACAGAAGTGATATATGTAGACCTTGTGCCCTGTTTTGCAGATTTAATGGATGTAAATGTCAATTTGTCTTTTTAACTGATGTTATTTATAACAGAAATGATAATTAAATAAACTGTCATTGTTGGAATGTTGAGTTTTTTATTATTTATTTCTGTCATTCTGGTGACGTCTTTTAGTTATGTTATATACCTAGAAGTGTTAATAAGTGGTTCAAAGAAGTTTGAAACAAATATTTATTTAGTCTTTTCTGAGGAACCGAAGTGTACTTCTTCAGCTTAGAGTTCAAAGATTATCTTTTTTCTGTCGATGATTCTTTTTGAATTTGCAGAATGTTATTGTTGGTTTTTGGTTTTTGTCTTTTTTCTTTTTCCCATGTCATATCATTTAGGGGATAGCTTGTTCCCTTTGTTTAGTCTTTTTCTTTTTCTTTCATTTTTAGGAAAAATAAGTTCAGTTTTCATAAGAAAAGGTGACAAGTCCTTATGCACAGAAGATATGAATGAACTGTTTACTGAATTTTTTTTTTTTTTTGACAGGCTGATGAGGATTTGCGTTCTGAACTTGAGGCTGACATACAGGAGGAATGTGCAAAGCTTGGTCCAGTGGACTCAGTTAAGGTAATCTAACTTTTTATTTAAGTGGTTGGGAATTGTTATCACCAGAGAGAGATGACTTCCTTTTTCTTTAAAAAAAATATATATATATTATTATCCTGCCATTGGTTTGGATCTTCAACTTGGATATCCTTGACTCTTTTTTTGCCCTCTTCCTGCCAGTCTTTGGATCTTCAACTTGGACACCCCAACTTTTCATCTGCTTCTTTTCATGTTTTCCCCATTCAACTCCACTCTTCTCTAGTGTCATCATTAAATGACACTTCAGCATGAACTTGTGCTTTTCATGTGCTAGCACTGTCGAATGTCTAATTCATATAATATTTGGGTGATCGGTTCTAAATATTGTCTTCAATTGTAGAACCACTCCGATAGAGTTTGGCTTTATTTTGCAGTGATCATTGCTAAATATTGCATGCAGTACGAAGTCCTAAGCTCTGCTGTTGTTGGTATTCATGTTGTATCTTGATTGACATCCATTCTTTGCATATGCTTGATTCTGTCTCTTATCTTTTGATTTCTACGTCAAAATTTTAGAACAAGACTTTCTTTCAAATGTTTCAAGTGCCTTGTTGAGCTTATACCATAGAATTTGAGTGTCATGATTCATGTCAAGTATGGCATTGACATGTTGTATCTCTTATGTGGTGACATATAACCAAGTTCTATTTTCTTCTTGTCTTTTGGTACTGGTGCAGAATAAATCTTAGCTCTCTAAACCAGGGACAATGGCTACCTCAGATATTCTTTCTTCGTTTTAGCACTATGATGTGTTGAATTTCCAGTTGTTTTGTTGAATGTTTTGATTACCCTTGCTTATGAAGGAGGAAATTATCAATTATTACTTGTATCAATGTTTACTTAGCTCGAGTTTTTGAATTTGGTTGGCTGCAAGCTTGTTCTGTTTGCGTAATTGGGTGGTGCTTAATCAATGTTTTCACGCTCCATCAGACCCTCTTCCCCTCCCGATTGTCTTTCTAAACGTTTTATGTTCATTTGCCTTCATTGCAGGTGTGCGAGAATCACCCCCAGGGTGTTGTTTTAGTAAGATACAAGGATAGGAAGGATGCTCAAAAGTGCATAGAGCTGATGAATGGAAGATGGTAATTTTTAAAAGCCTTCAGTATTTTGTTCGTAATTTTAAACTTACCACTAAAATTAGTCATCGTTTCTCGCTTCTGATTTCTTATACCTTAACCTTACCGATTGCTTATTATCTCTGCATTTACAAGTTGAGGTTTGGTACTAATTTGGCTAATATATTTCACTTTGTTCCAATTTAGGTTTGGCGGTAGACAGATACATGCAAGTGAGGATGATGGGGTAGTTAACCATGCTATGGTCCGGGATCTGGATGCAGATGCTGTACGGTTGGAGCAGTTTGGTGCTGAACTTGAAGCTGAATAAGCTGATCTTAATTCCAGTTACATAGATACTTGCATACCAGCTTTCCTTGTAAAATTTCTGGACCTGAAAAACCTTTTTGATGACTTGTGCTTTAGAGATTAACATTTGTCTGTAGCCTTTTGTTTATGACATTAGGATGATTAAAACCTGGAAATGGCCCCATTTGTAAAGAAATTGTCGAGGGATTTTGCAAGTTAGCTTTTCCTATGGAAAAACTAGATCCCCTATGTTAACTTTTTCAGTTTCTTTGCTGAAGTTGATTTTCGTTTAAACGTCCCGGGGGCACTATTTATTACTCCGTTTATTTGGAAATAGATTATTATTATTATTATTTTGGGGAAAAAAAAAAAAAGGGTCCGCTATGATATTGATTCTTGTTGATATTGATATGATGAGGGTTGCTATAAGTTTACACTCTTGTTCTTGGTCTTTTAATTTTGTTTAAGCCACGGTTTCTTGTAGGCCATGTTTAATTTGTAATGTACCCCCACCCCCTAAAGAAAATGGAAATTAGGAAAGCGATTTCTTTTCCATTTTATTCGTGTGTCTAGTTTATTTATTTGGAGCATATCGCTTTAAGGGAATCTTCACATAATTAATTGAATTTTGAAAGGATAAGTTAATTTTTGATTTGTTCCTATTTCTTTTTAAACCAATTTTCTTTTTTTGTTTTTGTTTTTTTTTCTTCATTACTGGTTATTCCAATCCCGTTTCTGTTTCTGCTTCATCCCAATTTTATTGGACTTCTATTGGATAGAGTTATACAAGTCTTAATGGTTGAGTGAGCACGACATTGTTTAACACAGAAAAAATTACTTTCAAGAATTAAGCAAAGGTTTCAATAATATACAGAAAATTAAAGCAAAGTCTTTTTCTGTCTGTTTTTTTTTTTTTTCTTTTTTTTTTTTGTACAAAGTATAATTTAATTTAATCCTTCAATTCATTATAGCTGATTATTGATTGAATAGTTCCATCGAGGGGACACGTGTGAAACGAGTTACTCTGTTCTCAACTCCGAATATTATGATCACTAATTGTCATATTTTCCCTGTGAACATTACCATCTCAACCCCCCTTTATTTTACCTTTTTTCTTTTTTTTGAAAAATTCTATGCTGTAGTCCACTGAATAGTAGTATATGAAGAAAGTTCATACTAAGTACAGTCTTATATGTGTATATATACACGTATATAATGTATATTTAGAAAGAAAATCGATCTCTATCAGACTTGATACTTGAGATACGGAATAGAATGTTTGAAAAAAAAAAAAAAAAAAGAGGTTGAACTGATCACCAGTCACTACAATCCGAATCAAGAATAGAATGAAGAGAAAAACAGAGAAAGAAGTATATAGATTTCATATTAATTAGCACCAAAAATAAACAAGATCATAAGAAGCTTATCATATTAAAGAATAAAGCAAAACCACATGATAAACCAAATAAAATGAATCAAATCAAACAAAGAATTACAATTTAAGAAGTAGTAGTAGTAGTAGAATATATGATTAGGATTAGGACCCATCAATGGTCATGGCAAATGACCCAAAAAAGCACAAGACTAGTAGAAGTAGTAGTAGTACTAGTAGAAGAAGTAGTAGTAGTAGTAGAAGAAAGATATTTCTATTCTTCTAGACTTGGAAAGGCCATGGCCAGTCCTTCAAATCGTCATCCTGACCCACCTTGGCACTCCTCCTAATGGGGACCGCCCTGAGGCCTTGGCCTTGGCCTTGGCCTTGGCCGCCTTCGACGTAGGCGTAGTACTTCAAGAAGAAAGCAAGAGTGAGAACCACCCACTCCAAGCAGAATATCACCACGCTCAACCCACCCGCCAGCTTCAGTATCACCGCCCCATCCTCTTCCCTCACATACGACTTGAGATTCCCGAGGAAATCCCCGGTCCTGGTGAAGATCAGCACCGACACCGACCCCTGGAAGATGGCCGTCAGCACCGTGGCCACCATGTGCGCCCCGTACCACTTCCCGGACCCCGCGGAGGCCGCGGCGCAGCCCGAGACGGCCCCGACAATGGTGAGGACGTGGAGAAGGATGAGGAAGACCCCGCAGACGGAAGGGAGGAGGCGGAGGGAGAGGGTGAGGAAGATGCAGCTGGACGCGGCTCCCAGCAGGATGTAGTTGCACAACAAGAACACCTTGTGGGTGTGGTAGTGGGATTCGGTCACGCAGCTCGGCGGATCCGCTCTCATCGACAGACCCATCTCGGAAAATCGATCCAAAATTCGGGGAATTGGGAATTTGGTGGATTGAAGAGACGACTAAAGAGAGAGAGAGAGAGAGAGAGAATTGGTAGTGAGTGAAGAGGAAATGAGGGGAAGATATAAGAGTGAGAGGAGTTTGAGCTCAGAGAGGGAGGGTTTTAACGGTTATATATTTTGAGGAGTGGGGTCTGGAATTTGACCGTTACGAGAGCGGGGGGAAAAAGATGAAATTTAAGCATTACTTGTTGTTTTGGCAACGGCTAGTTTCTTTTTGGTTTTTACTTTTTAAATAAATGATGTGATTTTTATGCCAGCTGTGCCTCTTGTCTTGCGTACATGTGTGACGTGTACCTAACGTTCCTCTGAGTTGATCAGGACCGTTGGATCGATTTAGCTGCCTCAGTCAACACGAAAGCATCCTAGGAGAAAGGGATTCGGCAACAAAGTTAAGAGTTAAGACCCCTAGAAAAACGACATGAACATTAGGAATGACAACCGATATTGAAAACGACGATGACTAAAACCAAAAGAGTAAAAAACGACAAGAAGATCAGAAATGACAAGTGACAACCCATATGGAAAACGACGCTGACCAAAAACCAAGAGGGTAATAACGACATAAAAAATATAAACGACAATAGATTAGAAAACGACAACAATTGCTAATAACGTTACGTAAACAAACTAAGAAATGTTAAATACTTGTTAACTCGATTATAATGCCTTTTAGAATTTTTCTCTTCTTTTTTCTTTTTTTTTTAAAAAAAAGAAAAGGTAGTATCAAAAGAGAAACGACATAGACATTAGAAATGACAATAACTAAAAAACGAGATCGTTATATAGTGATCTAAACTAATAAACAACATAAATTTACAAATGAAAACGTCATTATTGGTACCGATATTGAGATTTGATTTTTATGGATAATATCAATGATAATGTCGATATCGAAAATATTTCGAAAAAGTACTAAAATTTATTTTATAACACAAAAAAATTAAAATTAGAATGCACATCACATTATTTTATATATTTTATATTAATATTTTAACTAATTCTAAATTACAATAAAAATAATTAAAAATCAATAGTTAAAAGTCATGGATAATGTAGAGCATGTCAAATTCATTGATGATAGATAGAAGAAAAGAAGAAGTCTATTTTGTAGTTTAGTTTGAGAAGACTCAACTGAGTATAGCTAGAACATTAGTAATATTAATTTTTTTCAGGTAATCTTAATTAAGAAGACACAAAAGAAAAGACGCGATAAACGAAAGTCGTGGCTGTATAAAACGACGATATCTCAGAAAACGACAAATAATTGCAAAGCAACGACGTTACGGCAGCAAAAGCCGTGACGACTAACGACAATATATTCAGCAAAAGAGAAAAGAAAATAAATAAAAGAAAAAAGAAAGGAGGGAGGGGAGAGGGAACGACTATATCGAAGACAAACGACAGATGTTGATGCGAGTGAGTCCAAGAGGAGGAGAGGGTGTCGTTTCATTAGGGTAGTCTTCTTCTTCTTCTTCTTCTTCTGCTTCAATCGTAGTTTCACTTTCACTTTTTTTTTTTTTTCCTTTTTCTGAAAGAAATTAAAGATGGAGTCTCCTAAAGCAACGGAGTCTCCTACTGCTGTTCGAAAAGGTAACACCTTTTATTCAAACCTTTCTTCTTTTTTTTTTTTTTTTTCAATTAGGGTTTCAACATTTGGGCAATTAATGATAATAATTTTTGGTTTTTGGAATTTGAAATTGGGGGCAGTGGTTGTTCATCTGAGAGCTACCGGTGATGCGCCTATACTCAAGCAAGCCAAGTTCAAGGTATCCTTTTCATCTTTCCTCGCGTTCCATGTTTATACCCTTTGCTGTGTCTGAGTTTGTCTATTTTTATGGGATTCTGAATATATAATATATATATATATATGTGTGTGTGTGTGTGTGTGTGTGTATTTAAACATGGATTCAATGTTATAATATAATTGAATTGAATTATGCATATGGGCTTCTCAAAACTGTTATTATCAACCATTTATTTTCTGGGAAAATGTATGTTCCAAAAACTATGCTTCAAACTTATGTGGTTTCTTTTTTGTCTCAAGAGAAAAATTCTGTTCTGATGTTTTAACAAATTACTATTAATGCTCTAGAATATACAATTTCTTCTAATCCCATATTTGTATGCTACTCGTAGATAATTGCTGTTGACTGTTGAATAACTATCTATGATTGTAATTTCCATGTTGTAATGTGAAATGAATATTCATGTGCTGATTTTGTTTTTTTTTTCTTTTTTCATTTTTATATCTACAATGTGGCAGATACCGGGAACTGACAAATTCGCAAAAGTTATCGACTTTTTAAGACGTCAACTTCACCGAGACACCCTGGTAGACCATGTTTGTTATTTCTTCTTTCAGATTATTTTTTTACCTATAAGTTAATCCTTTCTTCCTGGTTTTGTAGTTTGTGTATGTCAATAGTGCATTCTCCCCAAACCCTGATGAATCTGTCATCGATCTCTATAATGTAAGATTCACGAACTCGTATCTGTGCATATTCTCTATGGCACAAACTGTGTAGTATGCAAACTTAATAGTTATTCTTTTTAAAAATTTACTCGGTGATTTTATCATGTGCTTCTACTAGTGCCAGACACAGGCAAGTCATACAGTTCTATGTGTATAGGCATATCGCATGGTCTAGAGGCTGCATGTATCTTGACACAATGAATGTGTAATTGCTTTTTATGAAGGATATTGTTTCAAGACATTATGTATCCCTTTTGCCACCATCCACCTTCTGGTTATGAATTTCTCCCTTATACTGAGAATTGTAACACCATTAATAACTCATCTTTTATTTTTGACAAGTAATACCATGTCATATCAACATTTAGTCATTTACCAACTCTCATTTGATACCAACGACATTAACATGACAGCTCTACCTGCGATGTGGTTTTTTTTTGGCATGTATCAGTATTTAGAAGAATAGTTGTTAAATTTAAATGTTCTCTATGGACCCGTTTCTCTTCTAACAAAATCAGTATCCACCTAGCGACCAATGACTTTCTTCTCCAACAGATGTACTAATTTGTTCATGAGTTTCTCTAATCTTTATTTGGGGACATTTGTTTTTTCAACTTAATTCTTTATATGGTAATACTCGTATTTTCCTATGAAACAAATAGCTATACGAGCTTAGCAATTGAACTTACAGCTACGTTAATGACTTCTGTGCTTCTGTTTTAATTGGTTTTTCTATTTGTATTGGAGCGCCCGGTGACATATCTTGTACGTAGTTCTGGTAAAATCATTTGGGAAAATTTTGTACATTTGGTAATGTATCTACTTCAAATCTATCGACAGGAAGGACTGACGTGACCTTTAATACTATCTTGTTGGTTTTTGTCCATGTTTCTTATTTGATATGTCGATTGTTTTACGTGCAGAATTTTGGTTTTGACGGTAAACTAGTCGTCAATTATGCTTGTTCAATGGCGTGGGGTTAACTCCCGGTGATGGGTTCGACCATGCGGCCAAGGGAATACCACCAGATATGCTGGGAGAGAAGGCTTTCATCAGGAATATAGAGATTGGACAAAAGCAATATTTCTTTTATATTTTGTAAATTTTACCAAAACCATAGAAATAAGAGCTTTAAATTGTGCATCACATAGAAGTTACAAAGGTTGAATTGTGCATGTCAAACTTATATGTGAACAAGGTGAAGGTGATATTTGTCACCATGCAAAGCCAGTGGATATCATAGAAGCTTATTCTTTTATTCTTTTATTTCAGGCACAAGTTGTAAACTTGACCATTATGGTCGTAGTATTACAAGAAGTACAAACACATTTTTCAAATAAAAAACAACTGTTTTCTAAGTTCTAGATGAGAAAGAAAAGGGGCTTATAAGACAAGAAAGAAACACACGACTATTATAGCTTCAGTTGATCTAATGTGACCAACACAAGAAAACAAACAGTATCTACAAAGCCTTGATCACATCGCACTCCCAACCCATCTTATAACAGAAGGGGCTAAGAAAGAAAGAAAAGGAAAATGGTTAAAATGCAGCTTAGGGATGGATATTTCCCATCTCTTATATCTATTATGAGATAGGTAGGGTGATGGATAGGTGACTAAACCAGCACTTTAGGTCTTAACTTCTCTACCAAAAATCCAGCTGAATGGAACCAATGATGTTTGCTTGGCCCTTCCCTGAGCTCTCTCCTCCAGTCTTCTAATCCTCTGCGGCAATCCACACACAAAATCTTGTGCTTTGTGCCCCTCACCGGATAGACTAGTCAAGTTCTCGATTTTCCATCTTCCAACCAGAAACTCCAAGATATCAGCATAATCCTTGGCAGTGTAAACTCCAAGCCGTTGGGCAACCCCCGAGAAATGATCAAAAAGATTGTCATCCTTCCCATCGTACATCAAGTGGGCCGGCATGGATATCTTCTTCTTCATCATGTCAGCTAAAGCCACAACAGTGCCATCGGGGTCGATCTCAAAGAGCTTCTCCACAATCTTGGTGTAGGCAGTTTCATGGCGTTTTTCATCGGCCGCGATTGTGCCACATATCTGCGCCAGTTTCAGGTCTCCGTGCTCTTTGGCATGCCTGGCTGTATTTCCATGGGAGATGAATGTAGCCCTCTCTTGAAATGAAGTGTAGATAAAACCAAGGTAAGGGTTGTTTTCCGTCTTGGGGTCCTAGTGAAATACAAAATATAAAAACAGAAAAATATCAGCAAGTATTGAAAACATATGAAATCCAAATGAAACGAGTCTCCTCAATAGCGTTCCTTTAAAATTATAAGACTGACCTAAAACACGATAGTGACAATGGACAAATCATTAGACCTTAGCTACTGGAAAAGAGTATATCTTAGAAACAATGAAATAGATATAAAAGAATGATAATCTCGAGAATGTTGCCTGCTTAGCTATGAAACAAATGAATGGTACACCCAAAAGCAGTTGCTGCTACAGTAGTCAACATAGTTGGCATTGGAGATTGAACAGAACCAGTAATTTGTAAAGGCAGAGTACTAGACACAACAATGTGGTTAAGTTAACCTATCAGTACTAATCCAGACAATGAAAGTTCACTCCAGTAGTCCAGTTGTATACTGTAAGTTACCTAAATGAGACAACGGCTTAACATAAATGGAAAGCTCTCTTCAAGGAGGGTATAAATAAATAAAGTCACAGAAGACTTCTCCTTGGCATAGCACACTTATATTTTTTCATACTTTACTGACCAGGTCCGGTTCTTAAAGGGTTGCATACTCTTCTGCAATAAAATTTCTAAAGGAAAAGTACTAACGCGACCAAGAAGTCATGGATAATATAGGATCGTAGGGGAAAAATTGATTTCTGGTCAATTCCATCTTTTCCAGATGCATAATGTTTGGAAGCTATCCAGCACTACCATCGCATACCAAACTTCCTAAGTGCTTTCCTAACAGTAATTGGCAAAAAACAGGTAAGTCTAATAAAACTGACCAAATAAGGGTAAATGATTAAAGATCTCACCATTCCTGAACCAATCAGATACTGAATGGTCCTCTCAATTTGCTTCATGTCTACACGTCCAGAGAGATAAAGATACTTGTTGAGAAGGTCTCCGTGCCTATTCTCCTCAGCTGTCCATGCCCTGGTCCAAATTGCCCAAGAAGTAAGGCTTGCACCGGTCTCATCTCGAACTCCATCTAGGGTATTAAGCATTGTCTGGTATGTTGGAAGTGCTTCTTCAGTGATCATATCTCCAACCAACACAACAAAATAGTCATCTGGAATTTCCTTTGCCCTTTCCCTTAACTCCTTGACTTGATCATAAAACCCATCAGACTCTGGGTCTGGCAGAAAATCTTGTGGCTGCCAACATTTCTCCACGGGTTTCAAGTGCACCAAGATGTTATCCTCAGCCCAATCTTCTAAAGACTTGAAGATCTCAACCTTTTGAGGTGGCATGGAATGCGTCACTTGAAGATGTACCTCTCTTGGGGGAAAATAAGGCTTCTTTCTGCTTTCTGTCTCTCTATAACCAAAAAAAAAAAAAGGCTGAGAAACTTCTACACATAAAAATAATATTTAGCAATCATACTTGACTTTTGAACAATATAGAGTTGCATCAAAGACTGATTTAGGAAGCAAAGAAGATTTCAGAAAAGAAATGATGACAAGAAGAATTCTGAATTCTCGAAAAGAGATTCATTTCTACCACTTTTTCTGTTATTAACTAAGATTATAGACGAACATAAAATAATATCCAGCTTGAACTATTTTATCTTATTTCAAACATTGTATATTGTTGTATTTAACAACCAAGAACAGGAGCATGTTAAAGAGCAACTCCTTAACCAAAATAAAATCTAGTTGTTTAATTAAATTAGTTAATCTAGGATACATGTACAGAACTTCTCGTTCAATCTGGCTTTGCTGGAAACCTTATTCATTAATAGTTTGGAAGCAGACTGTAGATTAACTTGGACAAATGATCAATAAAATGGGCACTAATAGTCAAAGAGCAATGAAAGTAATTAAGTAGGGAACGCCCCCAAACTAGAGTGGGGTTCAAGATTCATGACCATGAGAATTGTACAATTAAAGAATTAAATGAGAAAAAAAATGATAAATAAATAAATTGTCTACAGGTTGTCTCAAATAATTGGTTTGCATGATAAAGGAAAAGGAAACTAGAAAGAGGGGGATTTTGTTTGCAAGTTTTCTCGTATCTGAGTTTGCCCACCAAAGAAGAAATAAGACCAAACTTGACCAACCACCACCAGATGATGAACAGAGAAGTCAAAGATGCAGCTACCAAATTGTGCACAGTGAAAAATAAAGTCTACGTGTATATATATAAACCTATAATTGTTGCTCATGGTAGTAGAAGTGCGTAACCAATACAGAAACTAGGGAACAAGAAAAAGGTGACGTTTAAGGAAAATAAATGCAAATATTGTTAACTAATTGGAATAGGAGAGGAAACTTCACACTAGAAATACGCTTATCCAGCTAACTGCAAAGCATCATACAATATGAGCAACAAAAATCCGTAATGAAAAGAATCCAATCGAAAGACAAGAAGTAGTCATCAAAAACAAGTAGAAAACAGTCAGATAAACTGAAACAACTCAAATAAAAGCTAAAATTTTACAAGTAACAGCAACTACTTTAAAAAACGTGAAGGATTTATGCAATAATAACCGAATGGAAACAACATATTTTATACCTCTCTTAAATTAGTCATCTATTTAAACTTTTACAGAAAACAAAATAAACAGAAGTAACAACCGTCTAATCTAATTGCCAAAAAACAGAGACTAAAAAAGAAATATAAAGATTGCTATCATTCTTAACAAATCTATTACAATGTTAATACATTCAACCAACATGCAAATGCAAGTCCTAGTTCCAAGAAAACACCAAAATAATCAGACCTAATTCACAACTAATGAAAAATACATATATAATATTGATGCTATCACACCCTGACCCTCAGCTTGCATGGGACAAAACACACAACCCCACAGGCATATTTCAGATCACAGTTAATAAAAAAGCTCATAAGGTGGCCTCATCAGTTTTTAACTTCAATACCATGAAAACCTGAAAAAAGTAGAAAAGAATCTTTTTTGTTTTTTAGGTTAAAATAACGTTTCAAGCAGACATTAAATAGAAATCTCTGCATGCAGCGAATAAACCAAATAAAAAAACTCAAAAGCAGGTCGCAGGCCTGCAGTCTCACGAAATTAAATATAAAAATCAAACAAAATGGAAATAGACATCAAAGAAAAATGACAGAGAAATTGTATATAGAAAATCCATGCATGATATGATCATCAAAAAGAGACATGCATCACATGTGTTGATGTGTATCAAAGCAACAACATGCAGAGTTAAATGAATA
>JXTC01000863.1:0-26552 GCA_002914845.1 Trema orientale
AGATAGTTATACCGACGGATTTATACTGACGACATTGTCGTCCCTATAGACCTATAGCGACGATTTTTTGGTCTATAACATGACACTTGTCGCCGCTATAGAGCTTTTTTCCTGTAGTGTGTTATAGTGCCGAGCTTGCGTAAGTGAGATTATAAATTAGAGAGAATTCATATAGTATTAATAGGTATAAGGTGTGAGATTTATTGTAATCTTTCTTCTTCATCATAATAAAAAATCTATTGTTGTTGAAAATAGAAATAACTTTCGGTGAATTATTATAAACTTGTGTGTGAGGAGGAAATAAAGAACAAGGCTGTCATAGTATGTGCCTAATCTTTTTTCTATCAAGAGTGGATTATTTAATAACAAAAGTAAGTCTAGTATGAAATAGAAATAACTTTATCAAAATATGTCATAGATTTTCGGTGAATTAATAACAAAATAGAAATAACTTTTGGAGAATTATTATAAGTAGATTTTTGGTAACAAAAGTTGATTTTTGTATAATAGACTTACTTTCTTTTTTTTTTCTTTCTCTTTTTCTTTCTTTTTTTTTTTTTTTGGTTTTGCTAAAACTATGTCATAGATTTGGTTATATTTCACTAAATTATGTCATGTTTAATGGAGAAGAAATAAAATAAAAAGAAAGTAAGAGATTAAAGAAAATGTGTTTGGGTAGAAGGGAAAGTTTTTTTTTTTTGTTTTATTTTTTTTAACAAACAGGAAGGAAAGAAAATTAATTCACTTTTACTTAATTTCATAATTTGGTACGAAGAGTTAAAATTGAAGGGATAGAAGGTAATGTCACTTTAAAATTATTTCTGTGCCCTTACATTACCATTTCAAAATATTTGCAACTTGTACATATTTTGTAAGGTTAGGCTGATAATTTTAGAAGCGGAACTACTTTTTATCTTTGTTTTCTCTCATTAGAGGAGTATTATTTTGTGAGCCCCCTTAATTTCTCTTCTACTCCATTGCCTCGTTGATTTCCTTCCCTCTCAAATCTCTCTTACGAATAATACACTTTCTCATTTCCCTTTTTTACATTTCTCTTTCCACTCTCTATTTTAGAAGTGAAAAAGGAGAAGAAAGAGAAAGTAAAAGTTAAAAAAATAAACAAAGAAGGAAATATGTAGCTTTTTTTTTTTAATACAATCGTTGTAATAACTACAAATCAGGAGTTAGTACTTAAGGACATGGTTTGAACCCACAAATGGTGCTTTAGAACGAGAAAGTAGAATGAAAAGACAAAAAAAAGTCAGGCCACTAAAACTTGACTATCAATTATTGGAAATAAAATAAAAAATTTTCTTTCCTCCCTCTCTACCAAAGAATATAGGAAAACAAATATATTCCGTTATTATGTATTAGTATCTGTCTCTCCTTTATTCATGCTCTTTGTTTTTTTTCTTTTTTACTCCATACCAAACACAAACAAAGGCTAATGTCTAACTTCTTCAGGTTAATAGTTTGAATTAGTTTGGTACAAAAGACTTATAATTAACAGCACCCTTAATTATAAGCTTATAAACCCTGTAATTCATTTTTGTTTTGTGTTTAAAAACAAAACAAAATGGTGAGGACTCTCACTCACGGTGATAAGTTGTATTGCAAATGGAAATACAAAGACGGTGGTGAGTCAACTTTTTGATCCCTTTCAGACCTTTCTTGAAAGTTGAGAGTTGTAAAAAACGACAACTATATAAATTATAATTCAAACAGAAAACAAAAGTAAAGTAATTCTCAAAAAAAAAAAAAAAAACCCCGAAAGTAAAGTATAATAATAATAATAAGCTTTAATTAAGGAGATCCTTTTATACTTTCATCATGGATGATGTGTCATTCTTTCTAGGCAATCTAATCATTCATTTTAGAAACACAAAGCTTAATTACGGTTTGCCTTTGTTCATTAATTTAAGCCTTGCTTTTAATATTTCAGTTCTCAAATCTTCATTCTCTTTTCTTTTTTCTTTTTGGAACTTTTGACATGATCATTATGATATCTTATAGTAATCCTTTCTTTTAATTTAATTCGGTTCTTTATTCCCCTTAGACGTTTCGGGGAATAAGGATGTCATAAAATTTGTACTGAGAGCCAAGATTCTGGTCTCTTCAATATTATTAATCATATTCATTTAGTAGCTTTTTTCTCTTCATTTTTGCTTGTAACAAGCTTTTATCATCAGTCAACGAGGGATAATTTGGTCTGGTTTTTCGTAGCAAAAAAAAAAAAAAAAAGAGAAAAAAATTGGTCTGGTTCTTTATCACACGTGGGAGAAAGAGGTGGGCTCGAAGTAGAACGAGAAAAACGACAACGACCAAAAACGACAATCAATTTGAAGGACGACAATCTCCATATGATGTTAAAACAAAGACAACCTCCCAGTACAAAACCTAAAAACAATATTGAAAAAACGAGGATTTTACAGAAGGACAATAATAATTAATAAACGACAGAGTTTTTTTTTCTCTCTTTTTTTAATGACAAAGAAAATAAGCTTAATGCACAAAACGACAAAATTATTCAAATAAGACATAGAACAATATAAACGACAATACAAGGAAAAACGACAACAATAACAAAAACAACGTAAGCATTCGAAACGACAACAACAATGACGGAGCGACGTGACAATAAATGACATTTAGATTAAAAACGATACACCAAATTGAAACGACATTTGATAAACAACCAAAATAACGACATTTAGCAATATAAACGACAATTTATTCTTTATTATTTGGTTAGATCAACGACATAATAAAAAAGTTAAAAGAACGTCAACAAGTCAAAAATGTTGAGGACAACTTCGAAATCGAAACCACATATGGATGTAAAAACGACATATGATAGGCGACAATAGATAAAAACGACAGCATAATGCTTTTTTTTTTGGAGAAAACGACAGTACAATTTTTATTGTTTGGGAAGAGGACATTATAACTAAAACGACAATAACGAAAGAAACAAAGCATAACACTACGTCACAAATAATTTAAAACGATTAGAAATTGAAGTGAATAACGACTAATAGCCTTAAAACGACAACAAAATATTAAAACAATAATAACTAATAAAATAAATAAATAAATAAAACACACATAGAGAGAATAATGAGAAGAGAAGCATTTAGAACCATAAACACTCCCTGTCTCAACCTTATGAAAAACTGCAATAAATTGAGGAACAAGAACGTCTAACATCTAAAACAACAAAGGCGAATTTGAAGGCAACGACGTCAATCCGAACAAAACGCAGCGGGAAATTTTGAAAGCATGGAGAACAATTTAAAAAAAGAAAATAACAAACATCTAGAACCCTAATTTAGTACTCAAGAGTATTAATTATGGGATCAGCCAGAAATTAATACCTACTGCTGCTTCTCAAATAATGCCAGAGAACAAGAACAGAACTAGCTAGTGTGTGTCCTAGAAATTAAAAGTTATCCACATTGGTCCCCTTTCCGGTCTTTCCCTGCCTAGCTAGCTACCCAATTATTCTCCATGAATGCACACACATGCATGGTAAACAAATCAATATGCATATTGGCAGTGTCCTTAGACCAAGTGAAAAGAGACACCATAATAAGTTGACTATATCATTATAAATCATCCAATAATTATTGGATCTTTATCTTAGATATATATATATCTTAATTATTTTCGGCAATATCATTTAATGTGAGCTGGGCCAGTACTGTTGTAATAATGTTTCTTCATATTTTGGGCTTAATTAGAAATGATCGAGTTAGCCTTTGAAAAAAAAAAAAACTATTGCTTGTTGAAACTTGTTAGGAAAATGATAATAGGGAATTGGTCATAAATGTATATATTCTACGTTATATACATATATAGCTATCAACATTATTATGTGTTGTACATAAGATAGTCAAACTTAAGTTGTCTACTATTCTTTAACTTATTGCTGATCAGAGATGGAGACCCGTTTATCTACTATTTTTGGAGACGATTTTTCCAATATTGTTCTGTCCTGATTTTTCAGGAAACAAATATCTCCACCTGAAAAATCTGTAAAAAATAGTTTATTGAAAACTTGATTTGAGAGCTTCATATCTAGTCACAAGTCAGAAATGAGACTGAGACCTTATTCTGGTCCTACGAACAATGTTTCATCTTTGATTGGATTTTGACTAATCTTTGCAGAAATGAGGAAAAAAAATAATATTGTGAGAATTCGGCCCACCTTTTCATGTGAACTCAACATTAATATTTTTAACTGTGTCAGTTTTGTAAAGACAACCTTCTCATCCAAGTTATGGGCCACTTAATATCGTTTATATAACTATTCCCTTTTGGAATCTGACTCCATCTTTATTGCTAAGTTTAAGAATATATATTATTGCAACTTTTAAAATATGGTTTCTTATTATAGCTTGTTACCAAGTTTTACAATAAGTTCCAATATTAATTCTTGGCTAATATTCCCCATGCTAAGCTTATAAACACGCAGTATTGATTTTTGTATTATAACTTTCTTTTTCCAAAAAAAAAAAAAATTCAAATATTGTATGGTAATTGCGTTTGTTAAGACGTACGTAAATATAACTTTTTACTCCATACCTGGATTTGAAATATAATTAATAATGTGGCTGGTAACCAACTTTAGCATTGTAGTGTTAATTAATTCAAGGCTAGGGGGATGAATCTCAATGAGGCATGTGACGGCCTTAAAGAAAGGAGGACCTGAAATCCGCCTTAAATCATAATTTTCAATTTGGTCCTTTGTCGGTGCTTCTAGCTTATAGTTCAACATATTAATATTTACGAATTTTGCTAATATATCATTGCATATTAAATAGTACTTCAATCACATGGAATTTAAAATCATGTTTTTTAATTAGCTGGAGAATTGTATTGAATAAAGCTGTTTTCTTCTAACTTAATTTATGTCCCAGCAAACTAAAATCATTGAGTGGATTCATTAATTAATAATTATGTCTTTTTCTGGCTTCTGAATTTATAGTTTGCTATTCCAAAAATTCTTTGTAATGCTGTAAATGCTAATTATGTGCTCACTTACTGGGGCTCAATTGGAGCAAAAGTAGCTCCAATTTTTCTAGTTTGTTTGTTTTTTTTTTTTTGATAAAACAATTTTTTTTCCTACTTTGTTTGGTGTACTAATTCACCGCTTTGGCACCGAGCAGTTTAACCACCAATTGCTCCCCTCGTGTTATTCTATTCCTTCTTTTTTTTTTTTTGGGTTCTATTCTAGACTATTTTAAAAAATTATTATTATTCTATCCTAAATCTGCACTGTGCAGTTCCTTCTGGAAGCACTATCATACTTATGGGTGGTAATGTTAAGTGGACAATATTAAGTAATTGCAGAAGAGATAATCGTGGCTCACAAAATTAATTAATGAGTAAATGCTAAAATATTATGATTTTAATAATTCTTTTTTTTGGGCTAATAAATTCAATCATTCCGTATTTGCATGCTTTTGACATATTGTAACCCTGTATATAAAAAAAATCTCTTTATTATTATTATTATTATTATTATTATTATTTGCTTGCTAATGAGATGCTCCTCCTTTCGGCTATGACTTTTGACAAGTAAGTCTTTGTTTTTCACTTTTAAAATGATGTTGGTTATACAATATTGAAGTAATTTTTAAATATTTTTTAATGGACACCAACTCAGTATGTATTTTTTTTTTAGTTATCTATATGTATTGCTTTGTCCAATTAAAATTCATCAACGTCTTTATAGGGAGTCTTTATAGGGAGAGAAATATCATTAAATAATGTGTATTCATTGTTATTATTTTTTTTCTAGCTACTCAAATCTTGGTAGTCATTAGACAATAATCCAACCTCTATAAAAAAATATTTATAAATAGATAAAAAAAATATTTACTAAATTATAGTCATTTTTTAATATATATATATATAGGGCAACAATCCAGTAGATTTTTTTTTTTTACATATAAATAAATATCGTTTTGTTCAATTAAAATTTATCATGCATATTTTTTTATAGTGTAAGAGAAATAGAATTAATGATGCACGTCTTTTCAAATACATTATTATAGCCGTTGGAACATCATCTAATAGTGATCCAATAGCTAGAAAAAAAAATACCTATACATAGGTTAAAAAAAAAATACTTACTGGATTGACAACCGCAACCATATATATATATATGCTTTAAACTNAATTAAAATTTATCATGCATATTTTTTTATAGTGTAAGAGAAATAGAATTAATGATGCACGTCTTTTCAAACACATTATTATAGCCGTTGGATCATCATCTAATAGTGATCCAATAGCTAGAAAAAAAAATACCTATACATAGGTTAAAAAAAAAATACTTACTGGATTGACAACCGCAACCATATATATATATATGCTTTAAACTCACGCATTATGAGGACATCAAGGCTGTAAAAAATCGTGGTCCAATACAAGTTCCAATTAGTCCGGTGACGAGCGCTCGAGCTAAAAGATTTAAAGAAAAGCTGAATAGCTTATTCCGGAAGTTCTACAACAAGAAGAAAGTGTGTTCACTACTAAGTGTGAACAAAGGTTAGTTTTTCTCATCCAATTCGATCTGAGAGAAAACCAATCAGCCATACACGTGCATTGAGCCTTTGCATGACTAACTTGCATGTCTAATATATCATACGTATGCAAGGGGGTTTATAAGCTGATGTAGGCATATTTTCTTTGTAATTCTATCTTTACTTTTTAAGTTTTAATTTTTGAGTATTTCTAGGATTTTTTTAGGCGTGTCTTTTCTTCATTTACAATTAAAATCCTAGCAAGTGTAATTCGGCTATTTTTAGGCTGACTACAACATTATGTTGGAGTTTTTCGAAGTTAATAAAAATCTTGAGAATTTCTTTCTTCTTGAGTTCTTGAAGAAACTTTTCTGAACTTATCAAGGGATTCCTTGTGGTATTCAAACTGACTTATCAAACGGATTATCCATCCCCTTTTGTGGCATCTTCACCGTACCAAGGTTTATGCTTTCCTAAGCAATGGGTCGCGGTTTCCATCAAACTTGAAAGATCTTGGGGTTGTATTTCCAGATTTAGTATTGGGTTTCATCGCATTATTGCGTGATTCATATCAGTTGGTATCAGAGTCTAGGTTTATCAGGTTTTCCTATCCTTTCTTGGTTTTCCTTGTCGAGTCATTTTTAGGGTTAAGTTCCAATTCGGCCAAAAATCATATTCGGCTAGATTATTTTTTTTTTTCAGCATTTTTGATTGAGTCTTGATTTCAATTTTTGTCCTTGTTTTGGGTTCCTCTTTGAATACATTTACATCTATTAGAGTTTTAAAAAAAAAAAAAAACAACATGATCTTTGTTTCCAGATTTCCAGACTTCTTGTTACCCATTTCTTTAATATTTCTTGTTACCCATTTCTTTAATATCAAAAGTTACCCAATTCTCTTGTGTTTTGTCACATGTTTCTGCAAAAGAAAAGGGCAGAAAGAAAAGAAAAGGGAAAGGAAAGAAAAAGAAAAGGGGAAAAATCAAGAAGATTCGAAAAAAAAATACCAGAACTCTTCTTAAATTTTTTTGTTTCAATCTTGTTTCTTGAGTCCTAAAACCCTTTTTTACCAAAATCCTATACTTGAGTGCCAAAAATCATCAAAATCCGTGACAAAATCTGATTCGTTTAGTTTGTTCTTGTCTGGATTTACTGCTTGAATCCTTTTTATTAGTCCTTGATTAGTTTTGAACGAACTCAATAAAGAATACGAGTGGAAAAAGGCAGTGTGTGTGAGATTATAAGAGGGTTGAAAGCTAGAAATTATTGAGCGAAACACGAGTAGCATTGAGTGTATCGTATTTCTTGAGTGAAACACATGAGGGAGTGTGGTGAGGTCCTTGTCCATATTATTCTAACTTTGTTTTGCAGATTTCAATCATGTCTAAAAATCAAGAGAAAAGCACAAACGAAAAGGTTCAATAACAAGCTGTTCCGAATTTACAGATTCAAGCATTAATGGGAGAGATGAGGCGGATGATGAGGGCAGAATTAGAATAAATACATGAAAGCTTGAATAGNGAAAAAGGCAGTGTGTGTGAGATTATAAGAGGGTTGAAAGCTAGAAATTATTGAGCGAAACACGAGTAGCATTGAGTGTATCGTATTTCTTGAGTGAAACACATGAGGGAGTGTGGTGAGGTCCTTGTCCATATTATTCTAACTTTGTTTTGCAGATTTCAATCATGTCTAAAAATCAAGAGAAAAGCACAAACGAAGAGGTTCAATAACAAGCTGTTCCGAATTTACAGATTCAAGCATTAATGGGAGAGATGAGGCGGATGATGAGGGCAGAATTAGAACAAATACATGAAAGCTTGAATAGGGTAGAAGAGGGATCACAACGAAGGCGGCCACATAAGAGGGATATGTTGCACCAAAGAGAAGTTGAGGAGGTGGATGAAGTTGAAGGGGAAGATGTAGAAGAGGAGTTTGATAGGATGTCAGAAGACAGCCATAAGAGATATGGCAGGGATAGAGAAGCTAGGAACCAGGTAGATAACAATTTAGGAAATATTAATATGAAAATTCCCACTTTTCAAGAAAAAAGTGACCCAGAAGCATACATCGAGTAGGAAAAGAAGATGGACTTAGTTTTCAATTGTCACAATTACTCAGAATTAAAGAAGGTAAAACTTGCTGCAGTCGAATTTATTGATTATGCCATTATGTGGTGGGATCAATTTTGTATTAATAGGAGGTGAAATGGAGAATGCCCTATTAAAACTTGGGATAAGATAAAGAGAGTGATGAGACGATAATTTGTGCAAGTCACTACTATCGGAATCTATACTTAAAGTTGCAAAGCCTCCATCAAGGTAACCGTAGTGTTGATGAGTATTATAAGGAAATGGAGATGGCTATGATTAAAACCAATATGGAGGAGGACTGGGAAGCGACAATGGCCAGATTTTTGAATGATTTAAACCGAGAGATTGCTAACACGATTGAGATACACCATTATGTAGAGTTGGAAGATTTGGTGCATATGGCAATCAAGATAGAGAGACAACTCAAGAGGAGTGGTACACGGCCAAGACCAGCCCCACAACTTCTAGTGCAGCACCTTGGAGCTCAAGCTATCCAAAGAAAGAAGAAAGCTCTTCCACTTTTAAGGCCAAACCCGAATCCAAAATTGTCACTACTAACACGGCCTCTCAAGGTAGAAGATCATGTCTCACATTTGCAATTGGTTTGGATGTGCTTAGAAATGAGAAGTTATATGCTAACCCAAAAAGTGTGTTTTCTACACCAATAAGCTTATTTTCTTAAGTTTTGTTGTGAGTGCTAAAGGAATCGAGGTTGATGAAGAGAAGATCAAAGCCATCCAAGAGTGGTCGACCCCCTCTAGTGTGAGTAATATTAGAAGTTTTCATGGACTTGCTAATTTTTATAGGAGATTTGTGAAAGATTTTAGCACCATTACTGCACCACTTACCGAAGTTATTAAGAAGAATGTTGCATTCAAATGGGATGAAGAATAAGAGAATGCGTTTTAGCTTATTAAATACAAGCTTACTCACGTTCCTTTACTTGCTTTATCTAACTTTTCTAAAGCATTTGAAATCAAATGTGATGCTTCTGGTGAAGGTATAGGCACTGTTCTTATGTAGAATGGAAGACCAATTGCGTACTTTAGTGAGAAGCTAAACGGGACTGCGCTTAACTATCCTACTTATGACAAAGAATTATATGCATTGTTTCGAACTTTGGAGATATGACAGCACTATTTATAGCCAAAGGACTTTGTGATTCGTACAGATCATGAATCCTTGAAATACTTGAAGGGCCAACATAAGCTGAACAAGAGACATGCTCGATAGATAAAGTTCATTGAGACTTTTTCCTATGCCATTTGTTACAAACAAGGTAAGGAATATGTAGTTGCGGATGCACTTTCACGCAGGTATGCCTTAATCTCTACTCTTGATACTAAATTTCTTGGTTTTAAGCATATTAAGGAGATTTATTATGATGACCATGATTTTAGTGAGGTGTATAGTACATGTGAAAAATCTGTAGAGAGTAAGTTCTACAAGTATGAGGGTTACCTGTTTAGAGAAAATAAATTGTGTATTCCCAATTGTTTAATGAAAGACTTGTTAGTTCGGGAATCCCATGGTGGAGGATTAATGGGACACATTGGAGTCGCTAAAACTCTGGCTATTTTGCAGGAGCATTTTTATTGGCCACACATGAAACGGGATGTTGAAAGGATTTGTGGTAGGTGTGTTACTTATAGGCAAGCTAAATTTAGGGTTCAGCTAAATGGTCTTTACATGCCCCTACCTATTCCTAGTTCACATTAGATTGACATTTCGATAAACTTTATTTTAGATTTTACCTAGGAGTAGACGTAGGAGGGATTCAATCTTTATGGTTGTAGATCAGTTTTCTAAGATGGCTCATTTTATTCCTTGTCATAAGACTGACGATGCTTCTTATATAGCAGATTTGTTCTCTAGGGAGATTGTGAAGTTATATGGTATGCCTAGGACCATCGTTTCAGATCGTGATGCTAAGTTCTTGAGCTACTTTTGGAAAACATTATGAGGTAAACTAGGAATGAAATTTTTATTTTCTACTACTTGTCATCCTCAAACCGATGGACAAACTGAAGTAGTCAACAGGACTTTATCCACTTTGTTGAGGGCTATTATTAGCAAGAATATTAAGACTTGGGAGGATTGTTTATCACATGTTGAGTTTGCTTATAATCGTTGTGTTTATTCCGCTACTAAGTTCTCTCCATTTGAAATCATTTATGGTTTTAATCCTTTAACTCCTTTGGATTTATCACCATTACCTGTTTCTGAGCATGTGAACTTAGATGGTAAGAAGAAGGCAGAATTTGTGAAGTAACTCCATGAGAGGGCATGACTCAACATAGAGAGGAGAACCAAGCAAAAAAAGCAGCAAGCAAACAAAGGACACCACAAGCTGATTTTTGAGCCAATCGTGGTCCAATACAAGTTCCAGTTGGTCTGATAACGAGAGCTCGAGCTAAAAGATTAAAAGAAGAGCTGAATAGCTTAGTCCGGAGAGTTCTACAACGAGAGGAAAGTGTGTTCACTACTGAGGGTGAACAAAGGTTGATTTTGCTCATCTAATTCGATCCGGGAGAGAACTAATCAGCCATACACGTCCATTGAGCTTTTGCATGGCCAACTTCCACGTCTAATCCATCATACACATGCAAGGGGGTTCATAAGCTGATGTAGGCATATTTTATTTGTAATTCTGTCTTTAGTTTTTACATTTTAATTTCTGAGTATTTCTAGGATTTTTTTTTAGACGTGTCTTTTTTTCATTAAGGGTAGATTAGTAATTTTATAATTAAAATCCTAGCAAGTGTAATTCGGCTATTTATAAACTGACTACAATATTATGTTGGAGTCTTTCGAAGTTAATAAAAATCGTGAGAATTTCTTTCTCCTTGAGTTCTTGAAGAAACTTTTCTGACCCTATCAGGGGATTCTTTATGGTGTTCAAACTGACTTATTAAACGGATTATCCATCCCCGTTTGTGGCGTCTTCACCATACCAAGGTTCTTACTTTCCTGAGTAACGGGTCGCAGTTTCCATCAAATTTGAAAGATCTTGGGTTTGTGTTTCCAGATTTAGTATCAGGTTTCGTCACGTTGTTAGCATGGTTCAGATCAATGCAGTTGTTTTCTTATTTTGTGATAGTAATTCCTTTTTCTTTTGTTCTATTAAAATATTATAGTTAATTTCTACAATGTTTTCTGACTATCCTTCTTTTAATTATCTTACAATATATCACTAGTTTTATTAACTTGATTTGCGAACCACTTATGATCCTTCCGTGTTTTTTTTTCCCTTTCTTTTCCTTTTCGAAGAGTACTATGATCCTTACGTACGTACGTAAAACCAATGAAACGATTACAAGCTTTTGTTATATTTTTATTTTCTAATTACAAAACTCTCGTGCGATATTTTTAGTACTTACACTAAGTATCGATATTTCAACTCAGCTTAAATAGTTTGTCAACATATGTATGTATCAACTTCAAATCATATTATTATTTCCTTAGCTTACTGCCATATGCACCTATCTTTAACTCCGAAAATTAGTGATCAATGATTAAATGTATTTCTTTTCTTTTTTCCTCTGTAACATACTTCTAAGGTGGGCATGTAGCTTTTTTTTTTTTTTTGGTCGAAACGTAGAAAGGTGGGTATGTAGCTATCCAACACAAGCCAATTATTGAAAATTGCCGCTCATATGTACACAGTATACAAATATCATATTCCCATAAGGCCTTATTATATACTTATATGCATTCTGCTTATTGAAAATGTTATTGAAAGTATTAGACATATGTTTTGTTTCCTAGCTATATATATATACACAGCTAAAGTAGTGCACCATGCACTGTTTATGTGGTGCCCTACAGTTGGCCACCCAACAAAAACAGACCAATTAAGTGGCTTTGCTCTTCCTTTAGTGATCCATCATAGAACATACCCCTTTTCCTTAGGGTAAAGTCCTATATGGCATTATTCAGATGAACCCCACATGAAACCACCCAACCTTTGTTGTTGCCTTGTAATCCTCATGTGACCCACACGTGTCTAATGTGAGAGCTTTCACTTCACTAATTAACAATTCTTTTAATTTTCAAAAATTCGTCTCATTCGATCCATTATTAAAAAACAGAACCATCTAACACATGGACCAACCTGTAGAGAATAGAACCATTTTGAAATTCAATCGTATAATTATTCAAATATCAATATACTGAGAGTCTGACCTCATGAGGGCTCCAATAATTGAAAGACGTCTGTCCCATTTCCATTATGCTATTCAAGGTGAAGACAAATGTGTCAATACAGCTTCTAAGTTTTCCTATTGGTTTTTCATTTGTTTAAATTTATTTTTCTTCCCCATTTTTTAGGCCCTCGAGCACTCCTATAGGGTTGAAAAAAAATGGACTTTTTAATGCTTTTTGCTTAGATTGCTATAGAAAATTGCACTCTTTACCTTCCTTTTCTAGCATTCATAGAGAAAAATACGTGATTAGCTGACCTTTGCTCTCATCCAGGCACCAGAATAAGGTCACCATAATGACATTGTCTTTATTTTAGTCCATAATGCATACCAATTTGAGAGGAAAAAATTGGTCACTTGGTTCATGATAATGCATAAAGTAATTGAGACATTGTTGCCCAAAATATGGTCATGAGGTAGATGGTATTGATATTTCACAATTTCTTCCGATGGGTTACCAAATATTCCTTCTTTTTAATCTCTTATACTCGAACGTTTCTGTGCATGCTTACTAATTTAATTATATTATACTACACAATTATTTCAATTTAAAAAAAAATAGCCCATTTAAAAATACCGATGCTTATCCAAATCTATCTATATATATATGTATTATATAAATTGATATTTCCATCCAGCTTGTAAGTAGCAGGTATCACATGACATAAAGTATGATGCTGCAATATATACATACGCCACTGACTCCCTCCATTAGTGACTATATCTGATCCTATAATTAATGCCTTTGTTGTTTCACTCTCTCTCAATCATATATTACCAGCTTTTAATGCATATTAATTGTTGAGTTCAATTCTTTTCTTTGCTTCATGCAGAATTGTCACATGAAGACCTAACTTTGTACATACTTAAAACTGTGCCATCTCACATGAAAGAAGTCGCCTATTCTTTAATTAGCTTCTTTTGTGGAGAATTATACTAGTGGGTCTCCTATCTTTAGGCTTTATGTGTGTTACTTCTTCACATGACAAAATCTAGTACTCGCAAGGGTTCAGGTGACTCACTCCACCGTTCGGTGGTAGCGGTCTAAAAGGTCTTGGGGGACATTCCTGAGCGGGGTTGGAGCTCCTATGGTCACGCCCAGGGAGGGTTGCCACGCTGGTCGCCCCCTCCTCCCCTTTTCGTTATAAAAAAAAAAAAAAAACACTTTCTAATAAAGAATTATATTATTTTTTTTTCGCTAGAAAAGGAATTCAATAACTGAGAGGGCCGAGGGAGAGGCCACAAACACTCTCAAAAACACTAAAAAATAACTCAGGACTACTGGTTGGAGAACACTTCAATGGGGACATCAGAAAAAGAAAAACAACTAAAAAAAAAAAAGAACCAGCGGCCCAAGTTACCGCATTATGTGCCACAAAATTAATGTCTCTACGAATATAAGAAAACTGAAAGAAGTCAAAATAGTTAAGTAACCTCTTTCTATGAGATCTTTAATTTCTTAATAACATTCTTATAGTCACTCTCTCAGACAATAGATTTCCATTATTTTGTTATTAAATAAGAGTACCAGAGTAATGACTAGTGACCCTTTTTATTTTATTATTATCATTTTTATTTTTCATTTTTCTTTTTGATTGATTTTTCACATTTTCTTGATCACCTCATTCATTCATAGAATATATATATATATTGGGTTCCGTTCAAACTTTTTCCTTCCCCAATGAAAATTTCACCTTTAGGTCCTCTCCTCTAGATCTCTCTCTATTATAAATTTGTAATGTCACTAGTTGAGTATAGTTTTCCTCAGATTATTTCACATCTGGGTTTTGAAAGATAAGGCCAAACAATTTGGTTTTAGTGTCCAAATTTAACTAAGATTTGTATCTTCGTTGGGAAATGGGGAAGCTCAGTTTCGGCAGGATGTTGGACTGTCTTTGTCTCTCTTCTTCTGGATCAACCTGTTTTTGCATCAACTCCATGGAAACCCAAGACGATGATCATGAATTTGAGAAAAGCCCATTACTCACAACTAGTGAAAAGTCTCAGTTGCTCAGATTGAAAGATGTTGTTGCTGGAAAGCAAACTTTGGCTTTTCAATTGAAGCCCAAGGTATTTAATAAAAACCTTTGTTCTCTAATATAATTCTTTCTTCTTATTTTTTCCTTAAAATATTATATCAAATATTTTTGGTGTGCTCGTAAGATAATGTGATACAATGGAATATTATGTGTACTTATGTTACAGATGGTAATGCTAAGGGTTTCCATGCACTGCAATGGCTGTGCTAAAAAAGTTGAGAAACATATCTCAAAGATGGAAGGTATACATAATTATTTACCACTCGTATTCTTCTATTTTGTCTCCATATTTTCAGAATTATCTCTTTTTAAAAAATAAAATAAATGTAACTTTTTATTATGCTTGTGATCTATTCTATCTATCTCTTAAATCGATTCATTTCTCTCCAGAAAATTTATTTTGTTTCTTTTATTTTTTGGTACATATAATAAAACAGGGGTGACATCTTATAAAGTGGATTTGGAGAACAAGATGGTGGTTGTCATTGGAGACATTCTTCCTTATGAGGTGCTGGAGAGTGTCTCTAAGGTCAAGAATGCACAGCTTTGGAATAATTCTCCAGCCTCATGAAAAAAAAATGACATTATAATTTTTCTAGAGTCCTACAATGCCAATATTCCAGGCAACCAAATAGGGTGCTAAAGGAGCCAAGGAAAAAAAAATCATTATTCTATAATCATTTCCCAAAAGTATTATATATATAGATATATAATTACACACATTTGCAAGTTCTCTTTTATTATCCCATTTGTGCAGAGAATACAGAATGTGAGCCTACAAATTTTAGGAGACGTCTTAAATGTTTAGGCTCCTCTTGGGACTATGTAATTGTATATGTAGTAAGTAGTAATTGTTCCAAATGTCTAATTGGAACCCTAGAAATACCGATGCTGGTATGATTATTGGCCACTGTATTATATGGCTTGTTATCTGTATTTAAATTGCACATTAGCCCAGATTTTGTTTTTATGCATGCATGAAGTTGACTATTTGAGTTGATTGTTTTGGAGATTTACTTTTAAGGGTTTTGTTTTGTTTTGTTTTTTTTTTGTTTTTGTTTTGTTTTTTGAAAGAATTTACTTTTAAGTTTAGGAACAATAATTTTAGGCTTGTAGA
Source organism: Trema orientale (assembly GCA_002914845.1). Taxonomy (NCBI): domain Eukaryota; kingdom Viridiplantae; phylum Streptophyta; class Magnoliopsida; order Rosales; family Cannabaceae; genus Trema; species Trema orientale. The sequence continues at coordinate 15,978 of JXTC01000863.1, forward strand.
ATATTGCTGATGCAATTTAGAGAATAAGCACATGGGTATCAGTTGATGCTGTCAAAGCCTCAACTAAAATAATCCGATATTTTCTCCTCCGAAAAAAAAGCCCTGATATATTAGGGTGAGAGGAAATTATGGAATAAATTAGCTGTATATCACTTTTTTTTCTTCATTAATTAGATCTACTACCATATCACTTTTTAAAATGAATTCTTGATGATCTTAACAGATTCTTGAACGATTCTTGACATCAGCGGTGATCTTGATGAATTCTTGATTAATTTTTGACGGATTCTTGACGATCTTGATGGATTTTTTATGGATTTTTGACATTGGCGACGATCTTGATAGGTTCTTGATGAATTCTTGACGGATTCTTGACAATCTTGATGGATTCTTGATAGATTCTTAATATCAGTGGTAATCTTGACAGATTCTTGATGAATTTTTGACGGATTTTTGATGAATTCTTGACAGATTCTTGACTAATTACCTCCCAAAAGTGGTAGAATCTAATAATGGTGGTAAATTTAGTTAAACATTTGAAAAAAGTAGTAATTGTCTACTTAACCCGAAATTATGTTCCATGGCCTATGTGGTCTTGGCCTCGAGTCAAATAATCTAGAATTAAATTTTGCTTTCATTAGGTTAAACTGGGTAGAGTTACTCCTTTGTACAACCAACTACTAAAGGAAAAATAAAATAAAAAATAAAAAAAAAAACTATATGACCAACCAAAATAAGCAAAATAAGAACAAATTGGATAGAGCTGGTTGTTATTTGGATTTTAGGTAAATTATGAATATATATCCTGTAGCTTTTTTGAAAAAAAAAAATCAATAATGTATTCTGGAAAACTATACATTACTCTTGGGGTTGCAACATAAACTTTCAATTTTACTTTTGAAATATCTAATTTTGTAGAAAAAGTTTTAATTGACGAAAATACACGTATCTATTGATGTTTTGAACTATAAATTATTTGGAAACAGATATAAAGTAGTAAGAAAATTTTTGTCATTTCGAATTTTTGGTCATTTGTTAGTAACTTTTGGGATAATATCAAAAAAAAGCCTACTATTTTTAGTGTTTTATTAAAAAAAAAATCCACACATTTTCATTTATATCAAGTTAAACATTTAATATGCATTTCCTATCAAATAGAACTAGGCCCAAAAATTTGGTTAAAATTGAAACTATAGACCTTCTGAAAAAATTGAAACCTTAGATTATTTAAAAAAAATTACTAAGAATAAAATAGTTTAAATAAAAGAACTTAAAATAAAAGGGANATATTAATTGTTGAGTTCAATTCTTTTCTTTGCTTCATGCAGACTTGTCACATGAAGACCTAACTTTGTACATACTTAAAACTGTGCCATCTCACATGAAAGAAGTCGCCTATTCTTTAATTAGCTTCTTTTGTGGAGAATTATATTAGTGGGTCTCCTATCTTTAGGCTTTATGTGTGTTACTTCTTCACATGACAAAATCTAGTACTCGCTAGTGAAAAACACTTTCTAATAAAGAATTACATTAGTTTTTTTTTCGCTAGAAAAGGAATTCAATAATTGAGAGGACCGAGGGAGAGGCCACAAACACTCTCAAAAACACTAAAAAATAACTCAGGACTACTGGTTGGAGAACACTTCAATGGGGACATCAGAAAAAGAAAAACAACTAAAAAAAAAAAAGAACCAGCGGCCCAAGTTACCGCATTATGTGCCACAAAATTAATGTCTCTACGAATATAAGAAAACTGAAAGAAGTCAAAATAGTTAAGTAACCTCTTTCTATGAGATCTTTAATTTCTTAATAACATTCTTATAGTCACTCTCTCAGACAATAGATTTCCATTATTTTGTTATTAAATAAGAGTACCAGAGTAATGACTAGTGACCCTTTTTATTTTATTATTATCATTTTTATTTTTCATTTTTCTTTTTGATTGATTTTTCACATTTTCTTGATCACCTCATTCATTCATAGAATATATATATATATTGGGGTCCGTTCAAACTTTTTCCTTCCCCAATGAAAATTTCACCTTTAGGTCCTCTCCTCTAGATCTCTCTCTATTATAAATTTGTAATGTCACTAGTTGAGTATAGTTTTCCTCAGATTATTTCACATCTGGGTTTTGAAAGATAAGGCCAAACAATTTGGTTTTAGTGTCCAAATTTAACTAAGATTTGTATCTTCGTTGGGAAATGGGGAAGCTCAGTTTCGGCAGGATGTTGGACTGTCTTTGTCTCTCTTCTTCTGGATCAACCTGTTTTTGCATCAACTCCATGGAAACCCAAGACGATGATCATGAATTTGAGAAAAGCCCATTACTCACAACTAGTGAAAAGTCTCAGTTGCTCAGATTGAAGGATGTTGTTGCTGGAAAGCAAACTTTGGCTTTTCAATTGAAGCCCAAGGTATTTAATAAAAACCTTTGTTCTCTAATATAATTCTTTCTTCTTATTTTTTCCTTAAAATATTATATCAAATATTTTTGGTGTGCTCGTAAGATAATGTGATACAATGGAATATTATGTGTACTTATGTTACAGATGGTAATGCTAAGGGTTTCCATGCACTGCAATGGCTGTGCTAAAAAAGTTGAGAAACATATCTCAAAGATGGAAGGTATACATAATTATTTACCACTCGTATTCTTCTATTTTGTCTCCATATTTTCAGAATTATCTCTTTTTAAAAAATAAAATAAATGTAACTTTTTATTATGCTTGTGATCTATTCTATCTATCTCTTAAATCGATTCATTTCTCTCCAGAAAATTTATTTTGTTTCTTTTATTTTTTGGTACATATAATAAAACAGGGGTGACATCTTATAAAGTGGATTTGGAGAACAAGATGGTGGTTGTCATTGGAGACATTCTTCCTTATGAGGTGCTGGAGAGTGTCTCTAAGGTCAAGAATGCACAGCTTTGGAATAATTCTCCAGCCTCATGAAAAAAAAATGACATTATAATTTTTCTAGAGTCCTACAATGCCAATATTCCAGGCAACCAAATAGGGTGCTAAAGGAGCCAAGGAAAAAAAAATCATTATTCTATAATCATTTCCCAAAAGTATTATATATATAGATATATAATTACACACATTTGCAAGTTCTCTTTTATTATCCCATTTGTGCAGAGAATACAGAATGTGAGCCTACAAATTTTAGGAGACGTCTTAAATGTTTAGGCTCCTCTTGGGACTATGTAATTGTATATGTAGTAAGTAGTAATTGTTCCAAATGTCTAATTGGAACCCTAGAAATACCGATGCTGGTATGATTATTGGCCACTGTATTATATGGCTTGTTATCTGTATTTAAATTGCACATTAGCCCAGATTTTGTTTTTATGCATGCATGAAGTTGACTATTTGAGTTGATTGTTTTGGAGATTTACTTTTAAGGGTTTTGTTTTGTTTTGTTTTTTTTTTGTTTTTGTTTTGTTTTTTGAAAGAATTTACTTTTAAGTTTAGGGACAATAATTTTAGGCTTGTAGAATATTGCTGATGCAATTTAGAGAATAAGCACATGGGTATCAGTTGATGCTGTCAAAGCCTCAACTAAAATAATCTGATATTTTCTCCTCCGAAAAAAAAAACCTGATATATTAGGATGAGAGGAAATTATGGAATAAATTAGCTGTATACCACTTTTTTTTCTTCATTAATTAGATCTACTACCATATCACTTTTTAAAATGAATTCTTGATGATCTTAACAGATTCTTGAACGATTCTTGACATCAGCGGCGATCTTGATGAATTCTTGATTAATTTTTGACGGATTCTTGACGATCTTGATGGATTTTTTTATGGATTTTTGACATTGGCGACGATCTTGATAGGTTCTTGATGAATTCTTAACGGATTCTTGACAATCTTGATGGATTCTTGACAGATTCTTAATATCAGTGGTAATCTTGACAGATTCTTGATGAATTTTTGACGGATTCTTGATGAATTCTTGACAGATTCTTGACTAATTACCTCCCAAAAATGGTAGAATATAATAATGGTGGTAAATTTAGTTAAACATTTGAAAAAAGTGGTAATTGTCTACTTAACCCGAAATTATGTTCCATGGCCTATGTGGTCTTGGCCTCGAGTCAAATAATCTAGGATTAAATTTTGCTTTCATTCATTAGGTTAAAGTGGGTAGAGTTAATCCTTTGTACAACCAACTACTAAAGGAAAAATAAAATAAAAAATAAAAAAAAAAACTATATGACCAACCTATATAAGCAAAATAAGAACAAATTGGATAGAGCTGGTTGTTATTTGGATTTTAGGTAAATTATGAATATATATCCTGTAGCTTTTTTTTAAAAGAAAAAAAATCAATAATGTATTCTGGAAAACTATACATTACTCTTGGCGTTGCAACATAAACTTTCAATTTTACTTTTGAAATATCTAATTTTGTAGAAAAAGTTTTAATTGACGAAAATACACGTATCTATCGATGTTTTGAACTATAAATTATTTGGAAACAGATATAAAGTAGTAAGAAAATTTTTGTCATTTCGAATTTTTGGTCATTTGTTAGTAACTTTTGGGATAATATCAAAAAAAAGCCCACTATTTTTAGTGTTTTATTAAAAAAAAAATCCACATATTTTCATTTATATCAAGTTAAACATTTAATATGCATTTCCTATCAAATAGAACTAGGCCCAAAAATTTGTTTAAATTGAAACTATAGACCTTCTGAAAAAATTGAAACCTTAGATTATTTAAAAAAAATTACTAAGAATAAAATAGTTTAAATCAAAGAACTAAAAATAAAAGGGAAAAAAAGGTAAAACGAGAATTTTTTTTTTGCTTTGTCATTCTTTTCTTTTTTTTTTAATTTTTAATTTTTTTGAATAATTTAACTTTTTTTAGTTTCAATAATTATTATTTTCACTTAAAATGACTAAAAAGTAAGTTTTTTTAAAACTTTTTGTCATTCTCTTTCTTTTTTTTTTCATTTTAATTATTTTGAATAATTTAAACTCTCAAAAAAAGAAGACAAAATGAATAATTTTTTTAGCTTTTGCCACTCTACAGTTTTAATAGTTTTGAATAATTGAAGCTCCTTAATTTTTAGTAATTATTATTTTCACTTAAAATATTTTTTTAAAAAGTGAAAGATAATAATAATTGGTTTTAATAATAGTTATTTATAATATATGTTTTATGAGTTTAAATAGTAAAATTATCTTTTTCAATAAACTAAAATTTTTATTTCGACTAAATTTGTGAGCCTGGTCTTATTTGATAAGAAAATGCAAATTAAAGGTCTAATTTGATATAAATGAAAATGTATGTATTTTTTTAATAAAACACTAAAAGTGATGTTTTTTTTAATGCTATACGATAACATTTTATTAATTTGGAAACAGTTTGGAGTTTCAAAACACTGACGGATCAATATGGTTTTATCAATTAAACATTTTTCTCTAAAAATTATATTTTTAAGGGGTGAAATTGAAATTTTATGTTGCAATCTCGAGGTGTGAAGTGCAATTTTTAAAAATACATGGGTTAATATTTAAAATTAAAACGTTACAAGGATATCTTAATTATAGACCTTTGGACTTTTAATTATATAATATGCAATGTAATGTGTATCAATATTGTCACATAACCGTATATAGTGGTGAAAATATTAGTTGTCCTGCCCACTTAAACATGCGGGTCGAACCAGAGATTTAATATAGATGCCCGACCCGACCCTATAGTCCGTCGGGCCATGCCGGTCCTAAATCGAAAAAACACATATTTTTTAAAATATTTTTTGCATTTTTAAAAAATATTATGAAAAATAGACAAAAAAATATTTTAAAGAAAAATTAAAATTTCTTAATTGTATCGGTAAAATAAATAAATAAAATTGAGAATACAATAAAAAATTGATATGAAAAAAGTTTTAAAAAATAATTTAAGTAAATTAAAAATTAATAAAGAAAAATGCAAATATTAAAAATTTATTATTGAATAATGAATTAAGGAAAGATAAGTAGAATTTATTTATTTATTTAATAATGATTACTACCTCGTTAAAAACCTTACCAAGAAAAACATATTAGGATAAAAAAGATGTGTAGTTTAATTGTTGAACCATTACATTTAAAAATTTAAATTATACAAAAAAACACTATTGCAATTACAAATAAAAAAATTATATCTTATTTCTAAGAATTGGTGGTTGGAACATCGTCTTTAACATACAAGTTTTTGGAATTGTTTGGCAAGTTCTTTATTGTGGGTTGTATGTTGCATTCGTCTTTTAGTATATTCCCAATCTCTAAGACATGTGAGCACTTCGACCATGTCATTTGTCAATGCGATTCTTCGTTCTTTGAGTATCCTCCCAGCTGTGCTAAAATCAGATTCTGAAGAAACTGTTGACACTTGAATAGTCAAGATGTCCCGTACTAATTGTGAAAGCACTAGGAATCTTGATTGATATATTTTCCATCATTGCAAAATATTTAAGTCATCATCTCTAGAATCTAGTATAGAGAAGTTTACTTATAGGTAAGTGCTGAGCGTATTGAGTTGTGACATTGTTGGTGGTGGTGTTGATGCTGAACATGATGATGATGAGCCAATGGATGAAATAAATTCCCAACCAAACCACCTTTTCTTTGATCGTTATTGGGTATGTTAAGTCCTTAAGTTACCAAACTTATTCTCATAGACAAAAAACACTTCAAACAACTTGTCACGTACTTTAGTATATTCATGTGAAAAATCTAGTACTAAACATACATCAATGTGTGAAAGAGATTTAGAAATTAAGATCTTGCAATTCTATCCTGGGATCTAAAGTAAAAGCAAAAGAATATAATAAAAGAATTTCTTTAATATATTTTGTAAGTTTTGCTTCCATTTGTTTTTCTATAATTGGTTTAAATAATTCATAACTTCTATTAAAAGAAAAATATAAAATAGACATTTTATTAAAAATGTGCAAAGCTAAAGGAGAAGTATGAGTATAAACAGCAGATAAAGAAACAGTGGTATCATAAAAAACTTTTAAAAATTGTATACGTTATTCAGCAATAAACCAATTAATGTCTTGCAATGTTAAAGAATTCATTTTTGAGCTGTAAAAGATAGTAATAATAGATCGATGCTCTATAGTATTCTGTAACATCAAAAAAGTGGAGTTCCACCTAATAGGCATGTCTAGTCCAAATTTCCCAGGTTTTAGACCTTCAGCTTTACAGTATCTCAAAAACTTAGTTATGCGTGGGTTCGAATTATTAACCTAAGCAATAGTAGATAAAAATTTTTAAGATGTGTGAATCTATTATCTTCATACCTAATTTCATTATGAGGTTGATAATATGGCATGCATAATATTGATGTAGTATAAAACTTCCATTATGTGAGTTTAGCATCCCCTCAAGATCACTCATGGCCTTTGTATTGGTGGAAGCATTATCTAAAGTGATGGTGATATTGTGGTTCCGTATGCTATAATCTTCTATAATACTTAAAATATGGTCACAAATATTTTCAGCAATAATGCGTATAATCAATGAGTTTAAAACTAAATATTATCTTTTGCATAACCTATTATAAATCTAAATAATGTGCAACTTTACTTAAATAATCTTTGTTTGCCCTATCACTCCAAATATCAGATTTTAATACAACACTAAAGCTATTTTAGATTTTAGTGCAGTGTGCATTTTATTATAATAAGTAATTACATTATTTCTAGTAGTTGTTTTACTAACTTTTTGAAATTGTGGACAATATGATCTTCTAATATGTTCTTTAAAAAAAGGATTCTCACCAAAACTAATAGACAAATTAGTTGCAGCAATTAATCTACCTAGAGATTCTCTGGCTACATTAAAATCATAGGTCCAAAAACTTACCGAACTGTTCTTATTGAATTGAAGCTGAGATTTTATAGGATCCTTTCCTCCAAGATGTTTTCTTGCACATTTTTTCCATGGCTTTTAAGGAGTCGAGCCCCACCAGATGGATTAGTAGTTAATATTTTTGAGCAAAATTTATACTTTGCTATTTTTTTCCCTTGTGCCATTCTCAACTTTCCATTTGACATCAAAGTATCCTCATGCCTGTGAGGTGCTTGCCTTTGTACGTTTTGAGGCAGCACTTCCCGAACTACTATCTTGAGAAGCATTTATAGTTCCACTATCACATACTCCACTATGGGGTTGGTTTTACATTTTAGGGCTTGGTCATCCCCTTGTATTTGGCGAATATGCATCTAATCAGAATTCCGATCATCCATCCTATAGTTATTGTCATCTAAATCAATGGAGATATTTGTATTCATGTCTGTATCTTACAATACCAATTACCAAACATATTGATAAATTAATTAATTTGAATGATAATAAACATATTTAATAAGGTAATAAAATACTTAGTAAATTTAATATCAATCTCTCAATTAAAATTAAACAATAAATATACATAGTAAATATTTTACACATACTCATAAAAAAAAAATTAATACACATTAAATTGAAAAATGATATTTACAATTATACCTGTTACTAGCTACCTTATCCGAAAAAAAAAATAATATACATTAATTTATCAAGATAATACACATATTAAATTAATCAAATTAATAAATACATATTATAATTTATATTTATACCTTGACTTGAGAGAGTATCGAGACTTGAGAGTTGAGAAGGGAAATGATAATTTTTTTTTCTCGCAAAATAGTGGTAACTAAGCAATTGGGAGACTTATTGGAAATTTTGAATTTTTTTTAGATAACAAATCTATCATAATAAAAAATTGTAATCTTTACAATAACTGATTGAATTAAAAGATAAAATATCGCCAATAGACAAGCTAATTCTCAATTCTTATAACAATCGTAATCTAACCAAGTATAACTGGTTGAGTACGATATAAGGAAAAAAGAAAAAAAAAAAAGTTAAATGCATCCAACAGTAACTAACAACTGTCAATATATCTGATTCTCCAACAGTAACTAACAACTGTCAATGTATCTGATTCTATAAACTGGAGATTTCAGTTCAACATCCCTGACCTCTAATATTACTCCTGTATAAAGCCTCCTTACTTAACATCAATAATAAACTTTCTATAAACATTATAGTTGAATTGCGAGAAGGAGTGCCAAGCATCCACTTGTGTTCAAAGCTTTTCACACACACATATATATATAAATAGTTTTAGCAGCTTACCAAATGGGCAGATCTAGGAGTTTCCCTCATTCGGTTTTCTCTTTTTTCTTTTTTTCTTTTTGTTATATTTTGTACAATTCAAGTTTGTTGTAATCCATATTGAGAAAAATAACAAGAAAAAATGTACTCCACTAATAGGAGATAATGAACTCTTAACAAGAGAAGACAATAAACTCTACAAAAAGAAATAATATATTTGTCAGTATTGTTGATGATTTCAAGAAAACAGGCGACAAATCATTTTATTTCATCGGTCTCATTTGTTTTCATAGTTTCCAAAAGAAGAATGGAAAAAACAAAAAGAATTATATATGTATAGATATAAAATATGAACAGTAATAACACGAATTGTATGGTTTTGATAATTTTCTACTCAAGAAAAAAAGGCAAAGAACCAAGGACAAGGAATCCAGAAATTAGCAAATGAAAGTATAAACAGAGTATCGCCTAAACATGGAAACGATAAGCAAAACTTTACAAAGGCTTCTTGGGGTATAAGAGCATAACCGTTTTCTAGGAAGTATAACCAGAATATGGTCAGCATTATTTTAATTGATACTTTTAGTGAAAGGATAATTATTATCTAATTGTCTCCCATTATGCATATGTATAAAAGTGAAAACATCTATACGTACCTTTTGGTGAAAAGGACAACGATTATCGTGATTAGTTTTTGCACCCAACTACTAATAGGATGATACTAGATCTTATAACAAAAAATTTCATGTTGGCTCATCTCATCCATGATCACCGCCCACTTTGAAACCATTATAGTTTTTGAGGGCTGAAATTCAAAATTCTGAGTATTTTGTCTTTTACTATTTCGTTTTCAACTTGATCAATCTATAAATTCAAATTTTTGGAAATGTTTGTCTGTGATTGTAAAATATTATAGTAGAGACTGGAAAACAGAATTAGAGAAAAGATGAAGATTGAAGAGAAAATATGAAGAAAATGACTAAGAAGAGGGATATTTATAAGAAAACGATACAGAGATGGATATTTATAAGTAGAATTTTGAGAGTTTCTTTTTTATTTTTTTAAAATTATTTGAGGCATGGAAGTGCCATGTCGGGCCGGGCTGGCCTGCGACTATATAACCAGATCATAGGTCGGCCCATTTGGCCCAACTCATATTTTCAGTTGGTCTATAACCATATGTAGCCATAGTATAAAATGAATCACTTGATTGGCATATTCTAATTCGAGTATTCTAACCATGTCCATCTCCAACCAACATGGAACTTTGTTATGCACTCCTCAGTAATCTTTCCTTCGGTTCAAGCAAAGCACTACCAGTCCCCAAGAGGCAAGGACGGTGATACCTTTTGTCTATCAGGTTGTCCATCTTATCGTAGTTATTAAGTTATAAAA
>JXTC01000863.1:30822-49619 GCA_002914845.1 Trema orientale
AAGATTACCTTCTAATTCAAAACCTTTGACAGTAAAACGTCAAGTTTTTCATAAACACGGCATAGCTTCAAGCAACGCTTTCTTATTATAGGTTTTTGTTATAAACAAATATTTGTCTACGCTCAAAATATACTTGCGGTTGTGTAGTATAGATTAAGGTATTGATCCCACAGAGAAGATAAATTAATAAGAAAGGTTAAAAAGAATATAAGAATAGTATGAATAAGGAAGAAAAAGATGAATTGGTGATGTGAAAAATAAAATAGACAATAAACAAAGATAATAACAAAAATGACAAACACAAAGTTTTGAGAATCACTTTATTCCTTATTTTACTGTTACCAACTTTGATTCCTAATTACTACTTAATTGCATGTTTCACTTCCCAAACATACAATCAGAAAATATGATCCTGAAAATGATTTGAGAAGAATGAAAGATATTTAGCTTGGAAAACTCTTTCAATTAAAACCACAAAATTTGTCTTATAAGTTATCTAAAATCAACAATATATCGAATTAAAAATATTGCAATAAAAGACAAACCTATAAACAAATCAAGAACAATTATAATTCTAACAATAACCACATAAAAAGAGCATGACTAGATTTATATGATGTTGAAGAATATAACCATTAAATTTACTATATGAAAGGATAAAGAGTTTAACAAACAAAATATATAAACTTGGAAAACCTTACAAAGGAATCAAAGAAGAATAATAAAAAAACTAAACAATAAAGATCATCTCTCAACCTTGCTCTAAAACTAGCCTAGCTTGTAATCCATCTCACAAATTCTAGATAGAAAGTATGAAGAAGAATTGGAAACAATTCTCTCAAAATATGAAGAGTGGAATTATGGAATGGTAAAAGTATGTTGGAATGGTGCCTTGGTACATCTTTTATAGTATGGGAGGGCCTTCAAGTTGTCTTAAAAAAAATAGCATTCAAAGCTCTATTAGGTGCATTCAATGAATCAACCACCAACTCTCCATTCAAGCTTATCATATACTTAGACATTCACACATCTTAGTTCATGATTCAGTAAGTGTTAAAGATTTTTTATAGGCAAAGCACACTTATCGAACAAGTAATAAAGTGATGAATAAAGATATCGTTCCCACAGAGAAATTGCTATAATTCGTTAAGTACTAACCTACACTAGTTATCAATTTATCCAAACGATCAAATTAAAAATTCTAAAATTAAAATTTAACCTAATAGAGAACAAAAAAAAAATAAATAAATAATAAAGAGTGCAAGTAATTTTATCAAATCACCAATGAAAATAAATCTAGGATTACAATTTTCACTCTACATACGCTTAAATTACTAGTTACCCTCTTTGAATTACTATTTAACCTAAATTGCCAATCAAGAACTCTAGTATATCTACAAGCCTCTTCCGATAGTCATTTAGAAATATCTCATCTAATTAACTCACTATATTCCTATGTGAATTAGATTAAGAAAAGATTCATTAAGATTAAGGTCTTTCAACAATTGCACATGTTATGTGGGTATATTCCTATCCTACACAAACTCATCTAATTATGATCATGTGTTATTCTATCTAGGTCTAAATCTGAAATTCCTCTTCCAAGTTCATGCAGATTACCAATATTAATTTAAGTGGTGATCAAGCACTCAAAAGCATTAAGAACAAGATAGAATAAATAATTCGTAAATTAAAATCGCAAATTCAAAGAGAAAACATCATAATTCAAACTACATATAGAGATCCCATTGTAATCCTAGAAAATTAATTTAGTTCATAACTAAAATAACAAAACTAAAAATAAAAATTTGCAACATAATGAAAAAGCTAAAAATTAAAACAAACAAATGAGGATTGAGCGAAGTGCAGAATGATTGAGAACAATTGCAAGCCTCCTCTTCCAATTTGGCCTCCAATTGCTCTCTCTATTTTTATCTCTCTCTCTGCCTTTTTTTTTGTGGTTGCGCTGGAGCTGGACTCCCTTTCTGTTGCTGGCCTCGAGAGTCTACTCCCCTTTTGTTGCTCTGTTTGTATATATATATATATATATATGCGTTAAGTGTGAGTGAAGAGTCCACCGCTTCACTAGTTTCCCTTTTTCATCAATCGTCAAATTGGGCCTGGCCCATTCTCCATTTGTTTAGTCACGCACCATTTCCAATTTCTCACATTAAGCGTTTATAAATACTTGATTAATCCGAGCTTATATGATAATCTCATGCACGACACAAACCCAATCCTATTCACCAAACTTTTCTTCTCTTCACGTCAACATATATATGGTAGTAAATCACACAATCTCAAANACAAACACAAAGTTTTGAGAATTACTTTATTCCTTGTTTTACTGTTACCAACTTTGATTCCTAATTACTACTTAATTGCATGTTTCACTTCCCAAACATACAATCAGAAAATATGATCCTGAAAATGATTTGAGAAGAATGAAAGATATTTAGCTTGGAAAACTCTTTCAATTAAAACCACAAAATTTGTCTTATAAGTTATCTAAAATCAACAATATATCGAATTAAAAATATTGCAATAAAAGACAAACCTATAAACAAATCAAGAACAACTATAATTCTAACAATAACCACGTAAAAAGAGCATGACTAGATTTATATGATGTTGAAGAATATAACCATTAAATTCACTATATGAAAGGATAAAGAGTTTAATAAACAAAATATATAAACTTGGAAAACCTTACAAAGGAATCAAAGAAGAATAATAGAAAAACTAAACAATAAAGATCATCTCTCAACCTTGCTCTAAAACTAGCCTAGCTTGTAATTCATCTCACAAATTCTAGATAGAAAGTATGAAGAAGAATTGGAAGGCAATTCTCTCAAAATATGAAGAGTGGAATTATGGAATGGTAAAAGTATGTTGGAATGGTGCCTTGGTACATCTTTTATAGTATGGGAGGGCCTTCAAGTTGTCTTCAAAAAAATAGCATTCAAAGCTCTATTAGGTGCATTCAATGAATCAACCACCAACTCTCCATTCAAGCTTATCATGTACTTAGACATTCACACATCTTAGTTCATGATTCAGTAAGTGTTAAAGATTTTTTATAGGCAAAGCACACGTATCGAACAAGTAATAAAGTGATGAATAAAGATATCGTTCCCACAGAGAAATTGCTATAATTCGTTAAGTACTAACCTACACTAGTTATCAATTTATCCAAATGATCAAATTAAAAATTCTAAAATTAAAATTTAACCTAATAGAGAACAAAAAAAAAATAAATAAATAATAAAGAGTGCAAGTAATTTTATCAAATCACCAATGAAAATAAATCTAGGATTACAATTTTCACTCTACATACGCTTAAATTACTAGTTACCCTCTTTGAATTACTATTTAACCTAAATTGCCAATCAAGAACTCTAGTATATCTACAAGCCTCTTCCGATAGTCATTTAGAAATATCTCATCTAATTAACTCACTATATTCCTATGTGAATTAGATTAAGAAAAGATTCATTAAGATTAAGGTCTTTCAACAATTGCACATGTTATGTGGGTATATTCCTATCCTACACAAACTCATCTAATTATGATCATGTGTTATTCTATCTAGGTCTAAATCTGAAATTCCTCTTCCAAGTTCATGTAGATTACCAATATTAATTTAAGTGGTGATCAAGCACTCAAAAGCATTAAGAACAAGATAGAATAAATAATTCGTAAATTAAAATCGCAAATTCAAAGAGAAAACATCATAATTCAAACTACATATAGAGATCCCATTGTAATCCTAGAAAATTAATTTAGTTCATAACTAAAATAACAAAACTAAAAATAAAAATTTGCAACATAATGAAAAAGCTAAAAATTAAAACAAACAAATGAGGATTGAGCGAAGTGCAGAATGATTGAGAATAATTGCAAGCCTCCTCTTCCAATTTGGCCTCCAATTGCTCTCTCTATTTTATCTCTTTCTCTGCCTTTTTTTTCGTGGTTGCGCTGGAGCTAGACTCCCTTTCTGTTGCTGGCCTCGGGAGTCTACTCCCCTTTTGTTGCTCTGTTTGTGTATATATATATATATGCGTTAAGTGTGAGAGAAGAGTCCACCGCTTCACTAGTTTCCCTTTTTCATCAATCCTCAAATTGGGCCTGGCCCATTCTCCGTTTGTTTAGTCACGCACCGTTTCCAATTTCTCACATTAAGCTTTTATAAATACTTGATAAATCCGAGCTTATATAATAATCTCATGCACGACACAAACCCAATCCTATTCACCAAACTTTTCTTCTCTTCACGTCAACATATATATGGTAGTAAATCACACAATCTCAAAATGTTCACTGATTCCAAATCCAATTCAACACGTGCATTCTTTTTTTGGGCTTCCTTACTTGGTCTTCAAGCATTTAATACTTTGGGCTTCTATTTAATTTTCCAATGGGTTTTACCTACATCTTTCTCCAACTCTCTTTTACACTTTTGTATGAAATATTTCATTCCCTGCTTAAATTAACCAATAACCACAAATTAAAATAAAAACTTTCAGAAAAATGACAATTAAGCAAAATTTAAGATGGAAAAGGTGTGCAAAAATTATATAAAATATAATTCATCAGTAAGTGTAAAAAAGATTTAATTGCAGTTAATAACAGTTGCTAGGTTGGTGGAGGCTTGAATGGAAAAATTTCAACATTAGCGGCTGGAAAATAGATGGTATGAATGTGAACAAATAAACCAAGTTTTTTAACTTTGGCTGCTTGAACACTCATCAGTCTTTTTGATGCCAAATGAGCTATAGATATTTGAGGAGATTCTTGAAGTATTGGATTCCAGAGCTATAATCGGTCTGTTGACCACTTTCTCAAATTCTAGCGTTCTCAAGGCGTTACTGGCGCTGTAATACCCAGATTCGGGAAAATATGTTCGCACACAGCATGGACTTTTCTTCAAAGTTGCATTTAGGCTTCAAATGAATAGATCATTGATTTGGATCTTGAACAAATATATTTGTATTAGTAGCTAAAAATATAAGAAAATAACATAAGTATCAAAATTGACATATGCAAAATAATTATGCCAAATGCTACGAAAAGTCTTACAACATTGAAAATGTCATTAATTATGTGATGTCCAAAATGTATTTTTATGCACTCATCACAACTCCCAACCAGCTTATTGCTAGTCTCTAGCAATTCAAGCATAAATAAGGGACATGACATGAAAATTGGATTGAAAAGAAACCTAGAAAAACTATCTAAACATTTCAATCAAAAAGTTAGTATGAGATCACAAGTTATATCAAGATTATTTTGACCATAATTTTAAAAATTGTGTGTGTGTGCACTAAGCCAAAACCTTCGTATCTCAAACCACAACACATATAGCCTCAGAAAATCATCCACATAAAAGCCTCAACTCCAAATCCTCATAGGTAAAGTACTTCAATTTGATACTAAGGTTTTCACTCTTAGAGTTGGAAAACAAAGAATCACTTGAGAATAGGCAATTTTAGGACAAACTTATAAACAAGCATTGATCAGTTGATAGGAAAATTGACTGTTTAGAATTCAACTATTTTTCTCATAAATCTGCTTCAGGATTTCAAGGGTGAGAATAATATAAATAGAGCCTAGTGAGAAAACTATTTCTTAACTTCTAAAGAAAAAGAAAAGAAAATTTGTCTTCAAGAAATGAGGGAAGACTTTATTGAACTGAAATTTGACATTTTCTTGTTTTGCATTTTTTTTGTTTTTTTTTTGTTTTTTGTTTTTCATTTTTTAAGATAAATACAATAAAGATAATTTGCCACCAAAAATGTCTACAGAAACGAGATTATACAAAGAATTTCAGAGGCTCAACAATCTAAAAATAATATCTCATTTTGACCAATATCATGCAATCTATCTAGCAAATGGTATTCTAAATAGAGATTAACCAGTTCAAAAGATCAATAGAAGTTCGTAAGTTGTTTTCTCAACTCTCCACTCACTCATAAAAGATGTGTGAGAATAGAAAAGTCTATAATTAAACATGGCAATTTTCTAGGCTATATGTATTGAATCATCCATCTTACCACAAGGCTTAGAATTGTATACAAAATATTTCAAAAGTTGTTTTCTAGTAATCAAGATAGAAAAAGTGACTTAAACTAAATATTTTGAAATTATACAAAGATAGCCACGCGAAAATTTCAAATCAATATTTAGTGTCAATTTATTTACTAAAGACTTACTAAAGTGCAAGCGATAAACTAATTTTTTTTTTTTTTTTGAAAATGTGTACTTGTGCATGAATATATCACCACTCTCAACCTAAATCAGACAAGGTCTTCACTGTTATAGAAATATAAGAAAATAATAGAATAAAGAGGACCCATGAGTGATATTTTATGGCAAATAAAAGCAAGACCTAAGATAAATCAACTAACACACAAAAAAAAAATAAAAGCAAAGTACATTGAAAAATTAAAATAAAATATAGTATAGAAAGATATAACCCGATAAATTAGGGTAGATAGGAGCCATCAGTGTGATCTCCTCGGGTTGGTCTACCATCTTCATAGAATGTTTCAACTATTGGAAAAAGCATGTTTTTGACCCTTAAATTATGGAGTTAAGTTGTCTTTTTGGGTCTTCATAACGGATAGTTTCAGATTCTTGCTATCATATGACAACTCCTTGAAACATGGTTGCCATAATTTCTTTTACTTATCCTGTGTCTTAAAATCAGTAGAAAGGTAAAAATCATCAGGAAAAAATAAACTTTCACTATCAATATCACAGAGAATATAATTTGAAGGATCAAAATTGTAGCTCTTCTCAAACTCCTCTATTACTAACGTGTCTATCATATCAGCATGATAACACTCATCCTCGTCTCGTGGTTGTTTCCCTACATGGAATATGTTCACTTCTAATGTCATGTACCCAAACGACAGCTTCATCAAACCATTCATATAATTAATTAGGGCATTGGCAGTAGCAAGGAATGGTCTTCCTAAGATCAACAGGATCTTTGACTCCATATCAATCACAGACTGAGTGTCCAAGACCAAATAGTCGACGGGATAGTAGAACTTATCAATCTGGAGTAGAACATCTTCTACTATCCTTCTCAGTTTTCGCACAGAACGATCGGTAAGCTGCAGCACAACAGATGTGGGTTTGATTTCTCTAAGGCCCAAATGAACGTAAACTAAATAAGGCATAAGGTTGACACTTGCACCTAAATCTAGTAGAGCCTCGTGTGTCCCAATTTGGCAGGTTATTGTGGGATATCTTGGATCTTTATACTTTGGCCATGTTTTGTGCTCAATCACTGCACTTACCTGCTCGGTCAAGAATGCAATTTTCTTGATATAGTGCTTTCTCTTCATAGTGCACAAATCCTTGATCACCTTTGCATATAATGGTATCTGCTTGATCACATGTAACAAAGGCAGGTTAACTTTAACTTGCTTCAAATGTTCAAGAATCTCACCTTAATTTTCTGATAACTTTCTCATTCGAAAAGCTCGGGGAAATGGCACTTGTACTGGAGGTTTCTTTCCAGGCTGTTGTGGAGAGGCCTTTTCAGAATTGCTTAGAGTGGTGGTAAGGCTTTTATTATTCTTTGGACTCAGCGGAGTTGGCTCGTCAAGAATGTTGTCACTTCGAGTAACGATGACATTCACTTCTTTGATGTTGTTTGCATTTGAATTCGAGGTTTGTGCCATATGTTGTCCTTTTGGATTGGATTGAGGCTAGGAGGGAAATTTTCCTCGTTCTTGGATTGTCAGAGAACTAGTTAGCTTGGTGATTTGACTCTTTATCTCCTTGTTCTCTTTCACCACTTCGGTAAGGACAATTTCAAATTTCTAGTTTGTCTTATTTTGTACCTCCATAAATACTTGCAAGGTTCCTTCTAAAGAGGATCTTGATGGTGGAACATTGTATTGAGGTGGAGGATAAGACACTTGTGGTAGTGCCTCAGTTTTCCATTAGTTCGAGGATGATATGGGCTGGTTGGATTCAGACTTCCAACTGAAATTTCGGTGAGTTCACCAACCAGGATTGTATGCGTTGGAATAAGGTGAGTATGGCTTCTAAAACATCCCAAGAGAGTTGCACTGTTCTTCGTAAACCTCTCTCATCTAACTGTAGGTTAGACAATCCTAACCTAGGTGATCCACTTCCTTACAGACAAAACAAGTAGCCTGAGTTTCTACCCTAGCAACTATGTGGGTGGCTTTACTATCTTTGGTTTTTAAGGCCTCAAGTTCCCTGGACAACATCTAGTTGAGCTTTTAGGCTATCTTCTTCCCTAAGATGGTCAATTCCGATTTTTCGTGACCTACTAGTGCTATCAGTAGTACTAGGTCCAGTCCAAGTATGGTTTTTTTAACTAAATCATTAAGGTACTCTATAACTTCATCAGGCTCCTTGTGTGGGAACTCACCATTGCACATCATCTCTATAAATTGGCACTCCCTATAGGTAAGTCCCCTAATAGAAATAGCTCACTAATCGCCAATTTTTGTACCTATGGTATGGGCACATGTTCAACAACTCTTTGAACCTTTCTCCAGCTTGGTATAGAGTTTCACTATCCTTCTGGACAAATATTGAGATATGTCTCGTAAGGTTATTGGTTTTATGGTGTAGAAAGTATTTTTTGAAGAAAACTTGTGTCGTTTCCGTCCATGTACCAATGGATCTTGGTCTCACAGAGTATAGCTAACTCTTCGCTTTATCTTTTAGGGAGAAAGGGAAAAATTTCAACCTACCAGCATCTATGGCATTGGGTTGTTGGCTATGAAAAGTGGCCACTGCCTCTTCGAATTCCCTAATATGCACATATGGATTTTCACGTTCCAAACCATAGAAAGCGAGTAGAAGCTTCAAATTCCCTAATATGCACATATGGATTTTCACGTTCCAAACCATAGAAAGCGAGTAGAAGTTGGATCATACTAGGTTTAAAATCCAATTGTGGTGTATTAGGAGGAAACATAATGCATGATGGTATAGCAGTGTGGGTACGGTGTAGGTAGTCTTTTAAGGACCTAACAGGGTTGTCCTCGTGTTAACTCATATTGCTAGGAGTAGGAAGTATAACAGATAATGCTATGTTAGACCTAGAATTGAATGAGGCTTCACTAACAGTTAGGACTAAGTGGTGGCTCAAATTCGAGTCCTCTAACGAGTCTCCCAAGCTCGTTTCTCTCCTAACTCATAAACCTAAAACATTTTTTTTTTATTTTTTGGATTTTTTTTAAGTAATAAAAATCTAAGTCTAAAAGGTTTAAAATTTATCTAAATCTATCAAATTATGTAACTCTATTACAAATTATAAAACCTAAATTAAGCAATTTAGACTAATGAAAGACATGCTAAGCAAACTCCAACGAATTATCAAATACAAACAAACAAAAAAAATGCAAGAAAAGAAAAGAAAACTAAATTTATAAAAAAAAAAAGAAAAACAATTTGTATAATATATATAGCTAATTAAGAAAATGTAAAATAATTGAAAGAAAGATAAACTAAAAAAAAAAAACTAATAATTGAAAAGCAATAAAGGGAACTTAAGAATCTAATATTAGTATTTGATTTTATCAAAATGAAAGTAAAGGAAGGCTAGCAAATTTTTTTTTGTTTTTTGATTTTTTAGAGCCCAAATCAATGTTGCATAGTCAAAATAAAAGAGAATATATATATATATATATAAACTAATGTACAAACAAAGAAAAATAATAATTACAACTTTCTTTTGTTTTTTTCTTTTTGAAAAAGCTAAGAGAGTGAACTAACACAAAAAAAAAAAATAATAATACACAAAAGGAAAATTTACTTACCTCTTTTTCAAAACTTGGAAACATTTGATTCTTGAATTAGCGCTTCCCCGGCAATACCGCCAAATTTTGTCGACGCTCAAAATATACTAGCAATTGTCGTAGTATAGATTAAGATGTCGATCCCATAGAGAAGATAAATCAACAAGAAAGGTTAAGAAGAATATAAGAATAGTATGAATAAGGAATAAAAAGATGAATAGGTGATGTGAAAAATAAAACAGACAATAAACAAAGATAATAACCAAAATGACAGACACAAGATTTTGAGAATCACTTTATTACTTGTTTTACTGTTACCAACTTTGATTCCTAATTACTACTCAATTGCGTATTTCACTTCCCAAACATACAATCGGAAAATATGATCTTAAAAATCATTTGAGAAGAATGAAAGATATTTAGCTTAGAAAACTATTTCAATTAAAACCATAAAATTTGTCTTATAAGTTATTCAAAATCGACAATATATTGAATAGATAATATTGCAGTAAAAGACAAACCTATAAACAAATCAAGAGCAATTATAATTCTAACAACAACCACATAAAAAGAGCATGACTAGATTTATATGATATTGAAGAACATAACCATTAAATTCACTATATGAAAGGAAAAAGAGTTCAACAAACAAAATATATAAACTTGAAAAACCTTATAATGGAATCAAAGAAGAATAATAGAAAAACTAAATAATAAAGATCATCTTTCAATCTTGATCTAAAACTGGCCTAGCTTGCAATTCATCTCACAAATTCTAGGTAGAAAATGTGAAGAAGAATTGGAAGATAATTCTCTCAAAATATGTAAAGTGGAATGGTAGAGGTGTGTTGGAATGGTGCCTTAGTATACCTTTTATAGTGTGGGAGGGCCTTCAAGTTGTCTTCAAAAAAATAGTATCCAAAGTTCTATTAGGTGCATTCGATAAATCAACCACCGACCCTCTATTCAACCTTATCATATACTTAGACATTCACATGTCTTATTTCATGATTTAATAAGTGTAAAAGGAATTTGATTGCAGTCAATAACAGCAGCTAGGTTAGTGGAGGCTTGAATGAAAAATTTCAATATTAGTGGCTTAAAAATAGTTTGTATGAATGTGAACAAATAAATCATGTTTTTCAACTTTAGCTGCTTGAACACTCATCAGTACTTTGGACGAGCAAATGAGCTATAGATATTGAAATGAGGTGATTCTTGAAGCATTGGATCTATAATCGGTCTGTAGACCACTTTCTCAAATTCTGGCATTCTCAAGGCATTACTGGCGCTGTAATACTCAGATTCGGGAAAACATGTTCACACAGAGTATGGACTTTTCTTCAAAGTTGCATTTTGGGCTTCAAATGAATGGATCATTGTTTTGGACCTAAAATAAATATATTTGCATTAGTGGCTTAAAACACAAAAAAATAACATAAGTATCAAAATTAACATATGTAAAATAATTGTGCCAAAATACTAGGAAAAGTCTTACAACATTGAAAAATGTAATTAATTATGTGATGTCCAAAATGTATTTTTATGCACTCATCAATACCCAAACAAGACGCACTCCAACAATAAGGGTATTAACGCCCCTAAAGCTTTTAGGAAAGTCAGCCATCGAGTAAAGCCAGAAGGTTTTGGTTATTAAATGGAAATTTCAAGAAAAGGAACACAACATATGAATGCAGTTTTAACCACTACATCTAGAGATGCAACTATGGACCGTGGCCCATAAGCTAGCCTAGGCTCTTCCTACTAGAATGTTAGGATGGGTCGGCCCCGTCCTGGTACTGTAGTTGGGCTAGGCCATGATATTATGGCCCACGGACCAGCCCGGACCCATTCTTCTTTTATTTTTATATTTTTTTGTTCTTTTATTTTGTTTAAATTTTGTTTTGTATAATCTTAAGCATTTTATACTATTTTTCCCTTACTAAACTAATGTTTTGTATTGTCCCACCGAATTTGACTTGTAAGACTTTTAATAAAGCTGTCATAAATAAAAACTTTGTTAATGGTTTACATAATTATTTAGTTCTATCCAAATTAATTTTTGTAATATTAGTAAATATTTTTTCGTTGTTTATACTAATTAATACTTAAATTAATTTGTAATTATATATATTGTTTAGGATTTGATAAAAAAATAACTTTAAAGTTAAAACAAAATATATCTTTTTCTTTTTTTTTTGGAACTAGAATGGGCCGGTCCATGATGGGCTAGAATCGATTGGCCTATGATGGGCAATTATAGGCCAGCCCATGGGCAATCCCATTCTGGCTTATGGGCTTGACCATCCTAACTCACGGGCTAGCTCAGCCCAGCCTATGCCTGGTCCACATATAGGGTAGCCCATGGACTAGGCTGGGCTACCTTTTTTCTTTGCTGGGCTGGCCCGACCTGTGGCCCATGATGGGCCTGCCTAAAATAGGTTGGGCGGCCCATTGTTGCATCTCTAACTACATCATGGTGCAAGAACTAAATTTTACGGAAATGAGCAGGACTAAGAGTATTTTTAGGCCCAAATAATATTTCTAATACTATTTTGGGCTTTTTTTCAAAATTCTAGGCCCAAAATATCAAAAATCGAAAAATCTTAAATGGGCAAATTTTTTTTTCAAAAATCCCGGATTGATTTAGAAAAATATTACTTTTGAAAAAATCTTTTAGAAAACACTCTTAATAAATATTTTGAAAATATAATTTCCCTTAAAATTGGTATTTTTCAATGGTACTTGAGATAACCAGCTAGGTAACTTGATTGATTAATTCAAGTATTTCCTCAATGAATAAAAAATGATATTTTTCTAAATACTTTTAAAAGTTGTATTTTTCTAATTAAAATTCGGGATTTTTCAAACAATTTCCTCTACTATTTTTTAAGAAGATTTTTTAGAATTAGTTTATAAAGGTCATAATAAAAGATCACTATTAGTTATTGTTATTATGACTAGTAATCAATTTCATGTTGACTACCTATCATTAATAAAATGACTACTTCTAAAGAAAACTATTTGAAAAGTAGTCATTTTGAGTGAGGAAATTTGATTTTATATGGTAAAATTTATTTTCAAATGGGTTAAATATAATAGTGGTTATTGAATTATACTCATTGTACTACTATGTCCCTCTGAGCTTTCAACTTACATAATAATAACCCCTGAATCATGCAATTGCTACGACAATGATTTTTTTGTCACAAACTGTTAGTTTTTATTTTTGTTTTTTTAAAAGTTATGGACAAAACATATACTTGGATATTATTTAATTCTATGAGTTAGAATCTCGTTTTCAACCATAGTTACTAAACTGTATGCTTTGCACATTACTTATTTCTTTTAAAAATTTGATAGTTTATGGGGAAAAAAAATGGTCATTACTGTAATAATTGCAGTGTAAGTTAAAAATTCAGAGTCTCATTCTTGACCATAGTTACCGAACTGTGTGCTCTGTAATGACTTATTCTTGTTAAATATTTAATAATTTATGACAAAAAGGTCATTGTTGCAATAATTACATAATTTATGTGTCATTACTATGTAAGTTAAAAATTCATGGGCCAAATCAGCACAACATGTATAATTTAAGGGCTATTATTTTCACTAACCCTTTTCAAAAATGGAAATTCCATCATTGCAAATTCGTTTTGAAAAGCCTCGCGAGCTTTGGAAAATCCCAGATTTATATAGAAAATACTATTTTTAAAAGTTATTTAGAAAAATACTACTTTTTACCACTTATTGAAGAGATATTTGATGTAATCAATTAGGCAATCTCTTCAAAATCCGACTTTATCATATAATTTAGGGATAATTACAATTTTATACCTTACATTTTGACTATTTGTTTAGGTTATATCTTGTATTTTAGTTATTATTGACATGGACCTTCAGATTTAGAATTTGTAACAAATTTATGTCTTCTTTGGGTCAAACACCAATTTTGATCATTATATTTACTAATGTATCCTTAAAGTTTATATATATATATGGTACCAATCTAGTGGTATATTTTTTTATCTTAAATATTATTTTGCTCAATTAAAAATCATCACTCACGTCTTTTCATAGTAAAAGGTGGAGAGAGAAAAATATTAAATAATGTGTATTTATTTTTATTATTTTTTTCCAACTACTCAAATTATGTTAACCGTTAGATAACGATCCAACAACCAAAAAAAATACCTATAGATAGATTAAAAAAATCCTATCAGATTGGGAGCCTTATATATATATATGGGCATCAATCTAGTAGGTATTTTTTTTTTTTACCTATACATAGGTATCATTTTGGCCAATGAAAATTTAGCATGCACACTTTTTATAGTAAAAAGTAAGAGAGAAAAATAGCATTAATGGTGCACGTCTTTTCATGCACCTTATTACAGCCGTTGGATCATTATTAGATGATGATCCAACAGCTAAAAAAAAATACCTATTAGATTGGCAACCTATATATATATATACACACATATTTTAAAGAGGGCATGGATGTAGTCCCGCTCACGGGACTAGTCCCGTTCATGTTTTGACCAACACAGGTCATGTTTTGGCCAACACAGATTGGTCAAAATAGGACATGTATTAACCAAAACATGAACAGGACCGGTCCCCTCGAGGGGACTACATCCGTGGCCTTTAAAAGAAATCAAACTTAAAACTTATATAAAATTGATAAAGTTTTTTATAAATAATATTTAATTTTGTAGGTTTTGCATTTTCTAAATTATTATTTTTTTATAAATTTGTTTTCTATCTATTAATTTTAATTAGTTTTACTTTCAAATTAAGTATTAAAATATATATCCTTAAAGTATAAAAGGGTATTTTGGTTAACTTAATTGTCAAAATTGGTGTTTGACTCAGAGAAGGTATAAATTTATTACAAATTTCAAATCTGTAGATTAATGTTGATAATAACTAAAATACAGAATATAAATTACACTTGCAGTCAAAATACAAGGCATAAAAATGTAATTAACCCTATAATTTAAGTCATCTGGCATTTTTCAATTTTCGGCGTTCTAAGTATTTCTGTAAGAGCCCATCCCGAGTTTACAAGGTGTAAGTTCTGAGCCCAAACACATTCAGGCGAGTCAGGCATGAAAAGAGCGGCCCAAACTATATCATAGTGGTCCAGGCCTGGAAAGGCATGAACAACATTGCAAGAAGATCCACAGCCGAGATCTGCACGATCTGTACTAGATCTGGATTAATCTGGTTTGTACGCTAAAAATAGATAGTTTCTATAAAATTACTTTTGACCAATGTTTACAACTCATTTTTTATTTTTATATATGAGATCATGAAATGTTCTGACTATCAAAATAAATTGTATTTGTATATACTTGACGTGGGTTTCAAGCAATTTTATTTCCAATTTGCATTATAACAGCTCTATTTGTTTTTGTTCTTTTTTGAGAGCAACGGTTATATTTGTTTTAAAACAGAACTGTGACAATACATAATATCATTTGTTGTCTCATAAGATTATGAGCTATTGTTACTTTCTGGGAAAAAAAAAAACAAAAAACATTAAGGGTAGTTGGCGCTGAAAATTTTGCAAAATATGACATTTTTGGTTGGAAAAAAGGGCATTTACCTATAAAAAATTAAAAATATTACACATATACGGTACACTAAAATAATAAGTCTCCATACGGTGCACGGTTAGTATTTTTAAAAATAATTTAACAACAAAATACGGTAACCCAAATAACGAGCAAAACAGAATCAAAGACTAGGTGTGAAAGAGAGAGCCATGGTGCGATTGTTAGATTTACATAATAGATTATTAAACCAAATACAATCCTAGGATCTATCATGCCAAATTGTCAGGAAAAGATTTGTTGAGAGAAACCTGTGACTAACCTGAATCCGTTGAGTTTGACAGCAAATGATGATCACGTAAGTGGAAGCGATTGATTATTTAGAACCTGAGGGTAGAAGGTCTTCCACAGCCAGAATACTCTATGTATGCTCAATGGGTCTCTCTCTGTTGATGGAGGCAGAGGAGAAGAGCACACGTTCTATTTGGCTTGGGGACCAAAACCCTATAGTTATATCCT
Source organism: Trema orientale (assembly GCA_002914845.1). Lineage (NCBI taxonomy): Eukaryota > Viridiplantae > Streptophyta > Magnoliopsida > Rosales > Cannabaceae > Trema > Trema orientale. The sequence continues at coordinate 46,694 of JXTC01000863.1, forward strand.
TATATAATAGTCACCAATAGAGACCCCATCAATCCTTATTGGACTAGGATTAGGTAACCACACATTACAGAGTCCACACTTAATAGGTAACTTCCTGAGGCCTCAATTAGATCACTTAATTGGCCCCTACTTAATTAGACAGCCCTAATATTATATAATTATTGTAAAATCCCATAGCCCACACATTAGGTTATACACGTGTAAAACCCAACAATCTCCCACTTGGGCTACATGGATTTTTTCTGAGACAATTATATAATGAAAATTTGAGTGTGCACTTTATTACTGTTTGTTGATAAATTACCCTTTAAGACAATCTGAACCATCTTGTACATCAACATGAAACCAAAGCGGCCTTCATTGCACTTAGGTAGGCAACTAAACCCATCAATGATTATCAAATCAATATACGCAATGACACAGATCAAGTATGGATGTGTGGCATGGAAATTACATGAAAAGTGATCTTACATGCCTATTTCCAATTGGTCCTACTTTATGATTCTAACGAATCAACCTTAGTCTTTCTCTTTATACAAAACTGCAGCTTTATGCAAAACAGCTGATAGAAAGAAAATAAAATATAAATTCAGAGTATAAAAGAAAACCATCACTTTATTGATATCAAATAACAAATGTATCTATCACATGAGAACTCATAAAATCTAACTCCCACTAATCCTGAACATCTTTAAGTGGTACAGCACCCATATGAGCAGTATGCTCATGAAACACCTTAGGCATTAGATCTTTGGTGAACGGATCCGTCAACACGGAGTTAGTTCCGATATGTTCTATAGACACTAGGTGACTCTGAACTCTTTCTTTAACAACTAAAAACTTAATGCCTATATGTTTAGACTTTGACGAGCTTATGTTGTTACTAGAATATAGAACAGCAACTCTATTATCATAATAAATCTTCAATAGCTTTTCAATGCCATCGACTATGTGCAGCCCGGTGATAAAATTCCGCAGCCATATCCCTTGATTCGATACCTCATGACAAGCTATAAACTCTGCCTCTATGGTGGATGAAGCTGTGAGCGTCTGCTTAACACTAATCTATGATACAGCTCCTCCGACAAGCAAATAAATATAGCCTGAAGTGGATCTCTTACTATTTAGGCATCCAGCATAATCGGAGTTGGAATACCCCAGGATCTCTAAATGATCAGATCTCCGATAAGTGAGCATGTAATCTTTTATTCTTTGTAAATACCGTAAAACCCTCTTTGCTGCTGTCCAGTGATCCATACCAAGGTTGCTTAAATATCTGCCTAACACTCCAACTATGTACGCTATATCTGGACACGTACACACCTGAGCATACATCAGACTCCCCACTGCAGATGTATAAGGGATCTTCTGCATTTCTTTAGCTTCAAACTCATTCTTGAGGCATTGAATGAGACTGAATTTATCACCTTTAGCAATGGGTGTATCTCCTAGGGCACATTTACTCATGCCAAATCTATCAAGTACCTTCTCAATATAGCTCTTTTGTGATAATCCAAGAATACCTTGAGAGCGATCTCAGTATATTTTAATCCCTAATACAAAATAGGCGTCCCCAAGATCTTTCATCTCAAATTTATTTGATAAAAATCTCTTAGTTTCGTACAGTAAGCCTATATCGTTGCTTGCCAAAAGTATGTCATTGACATACAAGACCAGGAAGATACATTTACTCCCACTGAATTTGTAATAAATGCATCCATCTACTGAATCTTCCTCAAAACCGAATGAGGAAATAACTTGATGGAACTTATGATACCAGTGACGGGATGCTTATTTGAGGCCATAGATAGATTTCTTTAGTTTACAGACCATAGACTTTAGATTTCCGGTTACAAAGTTTTCTAGTTATACCATATAATTCGTTTCCTCAATATCACCATTGAGAAACGCAGTTTTTACATCCATCTGATGTAGCTCCAGAACAAAATGAGCTACTAGTGCCATAATTATTCTGAAAGAATCTTTCGAAGAAACTGGAGAGAAAGTCTCTTTATAATCAATGCCTTCTTTCTGAGTGAAACCTTTAGCAACTAAACGAGCCTTATACCTCTTGATATTGCCTTTAGAATCCTTTTTGGTTTTAAAAATCCATTTACAACCAATAAGTTTCTTTCCTGCTGGCAATTTGATGAGTTCCCAAACGTCGTTATCTTTCATGGATTTCATCTCATCTTTCATGGCATCGATCCACTGTTGGGATTTTGAACTTTGTTTGGCTTGAGTGAAATTGATTGAATCATTTTTCCACTCATGTATCAAACTCATGTTCTAGAAGATAGACGACATAATCATCCGGAATCGCACTTCTTCTTTCCCTCGTAGATCTCCTTAGTGGCACTTCCTCTTGAGGTCGTTAAGATTGCTCTTCAGGAGCAACTTCCTCATGTGGGACAGGGAGTTGCGGAATATTGTCTTGAATTTCTGGATTTACTTCTTGAACAATGTCAGGCAAAGGAGCATGATCACCTCCAATAGCAACTGTAGGAAGAGAAACGAACTCCGCTTCAAAGACAATATCCTTGACCTTATCTCCCTCCCCTCCCCCCCCTAACCTCAATATTCTCAAGGAATCTCGCATTACCCATCTCGAAAAAGGACTTATTAGAGAGATCATAGAATTTGAAACCTCTGGATCTTTCAGCGTAGCCAACAAAATAGCAGCTTATTGTTCTTGAGTCCAGTTTCTTTTCATGTGGCCTGTATGGCCTCGCCTCAGCTGGACAACTCCAAATATGTAAGTGCTTAATACTAGGCTTCTTGCCTGTACATAGTTCATATGGGGTTTTAGCTACTATTTTGTTGGGTACTCCGTTGAGTATATAAACTGCAGTCTTAAGTGCTTCTCCCCAGAGTGATTCAAGTAAGGAGGAATGACTAATCATACTCCTCACCATGTCCTTAAGTG